>JAIKVH010000585.1:0-13555 GCA_024679275.1 Phytophthora niederhauseri
AAAAATTAGAGTTGGGGCGCTGATTCTTCGTTAGCATATCGCTGGTGGGCCATCATTTGGTAAACCACGTTACCAGGATAAAGGAGATAGTTGAAAAACCGCACCCAAGAGATACGCAGTCATCGAGGCGATTAACAACCCAAACGTAACTCCGTGGGGCACCTCAAGAGGCACGATGTACCAGGGTTGCTCCATGTAGGCGCACACGATATCGCGGACGAAGAAGGCAACGACGACGATGGAGAGGCAAGCAGCAGTGCCAAATCGCTCGGTCAGTGTACTAGCTAGGAAAAAGACAGGGATCTCGGACAGCGTCTGCACCGCCACAAGCACGCTGACAATCGTAGCCCTGTCGTCCGACAAGTCGTACACGTTCAAAAAGAGGTAGCTATCGATAAAGCCACCACTAATGCCCATCACCAGCGCTACAGCGAACAATACGAGCACATCAGGACGTTGCCCAATATGCTTCACACTGCTGCGAAGAAGCCCCTTTGGTCTTGGTTGATCTGCATCACCTCCCATACCAGAAGGAATGTACAAAATCAACAGCAGAAGAGAGATGCACGAGACCCCACGATCGAAGATGCCATCATACCGGAGATATAGCCGCCAACACCATATCCGAACGCTCCGTATATCCTCTGCTTCCCATAGTCACCTCCACAGCGACCAGTGAACTTCATCGCCGCAAGATCCAGCATCGCCAGAGTTGGAAACATTTGGCAGTAGGCCGCGAACACGGTGACGCACATGAGCGGGAACGAGTTCACGAACTGGGTCGCGAAGATGAACAATGCCGATGAAATGTGGCACAAGATGTGAACTTCCTTGTGACGGTGTAGTACGTCGGCGACTGCACCCCATGCCGGTGGACCGATAATTGTGCAGAGGCATGGAATTGCGAGCAGAATGCCAATTTCACTTTTGGAGAAGTTCGAGTCTTCGAAGAAGATCTAATATCAACGAACAGGCTGTGAGTGGCTGAACAGAATAATCCAAGCCAGGCAACAGGAAAGCAACTTACTGGAAGGTAGGCGACCAGGGAATAGCAGTGGTTGTGGACCACGAAGAGCATTTTTAGAGACACAAGCTCCTTCGCCTCGCCGGCGTCGAGCAAAAACATCGGGCAACAGCGGGTATTAATACTTGTTGGTGCCCGCGCGAGATTCGAAGTGAGTCGCGCTCCAAAACCTGGCGAAAGGCTTTTCATCGACACAGCAATGATGATGAGTTGATGGGCAGCGTTGAATTTGCGCTAACGTGGCACCAGCGGTATCCTGCACGCATTTACCAGGTTTGTGTCGTGGTTGCCTTTCCCCCACTCCCCACTAAGCGCAAAATCGGCTCTCTCATGCTTTCTCATTCAGGCGAGGTAGGCAGACACGAATTGGTGGTTCTAACATAACCCCCCCCCCCCCGCCCCCTACACGATATCCAAGCAAGCATTACATCTTCATCCACGAATTCAAAGTCGACAAACATAATCAAGAGGCTGCTTGTTATAACTGAAGACTGTAGTCGCGATCCAGGCAATAAAATATGGCGGGTTGTAGCTTTTGCTGTGAGTTTTGCCAGAAGTGCCTGGCAGGGTGCAGCTCGTACGTCAAGCACCAAGTTTCCGTTCTAATCGACGCTCGTTTGACGATTAGTGCGTATGCGAGTACGCCACTCATCAATGATGAATCCTCTTCAAGTACAGGGTACAGCGGAGAAGATATGACCGTTCGAGATTCTTCATTTGAAGATTTCCCTGGTCAAAGCCACCCAACCAGCAGTGGCAGCGATATCGATGGAGGTTTCTGCGCCGGTAAACGAGCGTTCGCCTCTCCTGCATTCATCCGGCAAGGAACAGCTTTGCCAAGCCACGTGTGAGTCCTTCACGGGAAAATGAAAACTGTTTGAGGTTAGCGCTAGCGTTCTCCTGCTCCTGCTCCTGCTCGCTAGCTACAAAGATATAGAATCCTGGCGTGCGCACCCTAGCTCCTCTTGAACCCAAAGAAGTTCGTGTAGCCAAAAAGTCCGTTGAACCCAGATGCAGTCGGGTGAGATGGATGAAGGTAGAAGGAATGCTGGCTTCTTGTCAGCTTTGTCGCTCTTACTTCCACCGGTTGGGCTTGGCAGCAATCTTTGGTACGGGGGTTGCGGCGTTTCCCAGCATTAATTCGATTGTGGTGGCTCTAACGACTGTTTTAGTGCTCGTGTGGGTTTGTGTCACTCAGGAGGAAGCGTTTCAAGCTCTTCAGGTGAATCTCTTTGTCACCGTTGATTGCAGTTGGGCGCAAACCTCATAGTATCGTCATTGACTATAGGCCACAAGTCACTTCAGGAAGCCATTCTTCATCACCTGCCTCGACCATGCCATCACGGTAGATATCTCTGTGTGGACCCCCCGTTAGAAGACGCCTGCAATTACCATTTCTTCTTCGTTTACGGCAGGTCGTGATTCTACCAGCAATTTACCTCTTCCACCGAGTGCGTGAGTACAATGCTGGCGTACGGACTGACAAGTGGGGAGTTGCCGACGTTCTTCAAAGACACTCCGCGCTTCCTGTGCGCAAACTGCTGAAAATTGCGGCGATGCTGAACTCCGTCTACATCATCGCGGACTACATGTGGTTCACCGCTTTGGGGATGATCAGCGTTGCTGCGGGGACGTCCATTGGCAACACGTCTCCCTTTTTCGTGTATCTCTTCTCGATGTGCTTTCTCCACGAGCGAGCAAGCTGGAAAAAGCTGGTCGGAGTTCTCGTCTCGTTTATCGGCGTCGCGCTTGTTGCCATTTACCAGGATGGGGCAGTGGATAATACTCAGAAGTCAAGCCTCCTGGCTTGTGTGTTGGTGCTTAGTGCGACTATCATCGTGGCGGGGTATCAAGTCGCGGATTGTCGACGAAGGTGCAATGGATGCATCGACGCTTCTAACCCTTACGGGTCTATGCGGGTTAATGACCATTCCGGTTTGGGTTGTCGGGAGCTTGGCGCTTGCGGTGTGCCCCATTGAAGCTCTGGTGGAACCGCTGGGGTTACCAGACACGGAATGGGGACTCTTCCTGCTTGTTGTGAGTGGAACACTGGCTGGGGTTTTCACCGTACTGCATTCGTTCGCTGTGTGCTGGACGACTCCGCTCATAACGAGTGTGGGGGGCATGCTGACGATCCCGCTGTCAATGATCTGGGACGCAACGATCAACCACCGGGTGTTCTCCTGGGAGTGTCTTCTCGGAGCGATCTTGGTGATGACAGGCTTTGGCATCCTCGAGTACTGATCGCCAAAACAACAAGCCAAAATACAGACTGGTGCCAGCATCGCCTAATAACATGAATGAAGTACGACAGGGTTGAGTTGCAGCAGACAAGATATGGCAGTAGCTGTTAACCTCAAGACATGTATTAGACCCAACCTTGTCGACACCTTCAACAGGACTGTGTCGACCGATATTTCCGCATTCCTGTGCGCTACTGGAGCTCCTCGTACATGTGCTTGATTTCTGCCTGGAAGCGCGCCTTCAACTGAGGACGCTTTAACTTGAACGTGGGCGTGATCAGACCATCCTCCATCGAGAAAGCGTCCGGGTGGAAGTGCACCTTCTTGACAAACTCAAAGCCACGAAGCTGGGCTTCTTTCCCGGTCGCCTGCATGTCCTCCATAACCTCCTTCTGAAACGCGGCGTTGTGGACCAGTTGAGCAACTGTGAGGTGCTCACCACACAATCCCTTGGAGTGGCCCCACGCTTCAGCAGTTTCGGGGTCAGGAACGATAATTGCCACGAGGCAGCTCTGAAGCGAGTCTCCGTACACGAAGATCTGCGCGACGTACTTGCTCTTGAGGTACACTCCCTCGATCTTCTCGGCAGCAACGTACTCGCCCTGAGAGAGCTTGAAAATGTTCTTCTTGCGGTCGATAATGCTCAACGTGCCGTCAGCGTTCCAGCAGCCGATGTCTCCCGTGTGGAACCAACCGTTCTCGTCGATCACCTCGGCCGTCTTCTCCGGTTGCTTGTAGTACCCGGCAAATACTAACGGGCCCTTGGTGAGGATCTCACCACGCGGACGAGGCTTGTCCTTGCTGGTGTACCCCATTTCAGGCACGTCTTCCAGGCAAACCTGCATACGAACAAGCGGCGGGCCAACATGGGGGCCCAACGGCATGTCACCAGAGGCAAGGCAAAGTCCAGCCGCCGTCTCACTCAGTCCGTATCCCTCGACAACATCGCAGCAGAAAACAATCTTCATGAACTCCTTGACGTCAGCGCTCAGCGGAGCAGATCCAGACAGGATGCACCTGACACGTCCTCCCAGAACTTGACGGATCTTGGCAAAGATCAGAGCGTCCCAAAGCGCGTGGGTCTTGTATCCAGCACTGAGCCCCGCCTTCTTACTAGCATAAGCCTGGTCAAACATCAGCTTCTTCAACCCGCCAGCGGCTGCCACCCCCTGAATGATCTTGTCGTACACGCGGTTAAACAGTCTCGGCACTGACACAAACAGCGTTGGGGCCAGCTCGGCCAGGTCCTCCATCAGGAACAGCACGTCTCCCTGGTAGAAGCCTGCAGCGGCGCTATTCTGCAGAATAGATCCAATCACCGCCCTCTCGAACACGTGAGGCAGTGGCAAGTAGGACAAGTGCACGTCCGTCGGGCACACGCTCAGTCTCTCTCCTGCCAGCGCACTGATGATGGTAAAGTTGCGGTGCAGCAGGATCACTCCCTTGGGGTCGCCTGTCGTGCCCGACGTGTAGCACAGCGTCGAGATGTCCGTGGGGAGCGGCGGGTCAGCCGGCAGCGGCTCCGCGCGGCCGATGAGCTCCAGATCGCTCAGACTCTTGAGCTCAATGTTCTTGGCCGCTGCGACGTGGCGCTGCTCCTCCGTGACGGGCTCGAACTGCACCACGGTCTGCAGCTTGGGGCAGGCGTCTCTGCAGTCCATGACGACGTGGAACTGGTCCATGCCGCAGAAGAGCACGCGCAGCTCCGTGTGGTTGGCGATGTAGGGCACGGCGTCCGGCCCGAGCGTGTCGTAGAGCGGCACCAGCACGTAGGCCATGCGGTCGCAGGCGTGCGCCACGAGGCACCACTCGATCTGGTTCTTGGCGAAGATGCCGACCTTCTCCTGGCGCTGGAGGCCGCACGCGCGCGTCATTCCGGACGCCAGGTCGTCCATGCGACGCTTGACCTCGTCGTAGCTGAGCCACTGGAACGCGCCCACCTTGCCCGTGGCCGGGTCCACGGCGCGGCGGCCGTAGCAGGGGCGCGCGCCGCCCTCGCGGCTCCAGCCGCGCAGGAAGTTGTGGTACAGCGTCTGCTGCGCCTCGTCCACGGGCACCGTGTTGGGCACCTCGTAGGTCGGGCCGTGCGTGGCGTCGCCCGTGTTGGGCACGGCCGTCGTGTAGCGCAGCCCCGTGTACGAGTCGAAGTCGATCTCGCTCATGGGGCGCTCGGAGCTGCTGGCGGCGCCCATGTTGCTGCTGCTGCTAACGGTAGGGGGGAGCGAGAGTGATGGTCGCGCGCACACTGCGGAATGCGGAATGGGCCGTTTGGAGACTCTTGGCGGCTTGCTGTTGTTTACACGAAGATTTGTTCCTGCTTCAAGCGTTAAACGTCCCGGCTCTGACTGGAACCCGACGTGCGCACTTCAAGCTCGACTCTTGGAAATTGTATGGAACTCGACTAAGTGCGAAAAGAGACCATGGTCATGCTGTAATTACTGTGTCTTTTCATTTCTAAAGTCATACCATTTGTCAGCTTTCGTATCCACCTAGATCTGTAATTACGCCACGTAGGGCCTATCACTTGCCCGATGGCTACACTTTACATTGCATTCCACATTCCGCCCAGCATGGTGAGCGTCGACGTGCTGCTGGGCTACGCGGCTCTGGGCTTCTGCGCGTGGAAGCTCGTGTCCAAGGCCGCCGCGTCAATGTCGGGCGCGCCGCACCAGTTCCCACCTGCTCCTAAGGGCGTTCGCCCCCCTCCGGGCCACGTGGACGTGCTGCGGCGGTTCTTCGTGACGTCTGGCGGCTTGGCGCTGTACGTGCACAAGTGGCTGCCGCGCTTCGACCGCGCGCCTCGAGGCGTGTTCTTCATTCTGCACGGCCTGGGGGAGCACGGGGGCCGCTACGACCACGTGGGTCGAGCGCTGGCCAAGGAGGGGTTCGCTGTCTTCATGGTGGACCACCAGGGCCACGGAATGAGCGACGGCGAGCGCATGTACGCGAACGAGGTGCGGGACCTGTCCAAGGACTTCATGGAGTTCGTGCAACACGTGCTCAACGGCCCTGAGTCTGGTAGCAGGAACGCCGCGGTGGTGGACCCTGAGCTGGAGGCGCACGCTGACGTGAAGTGGAAAGATCTGCCGAGATTCGTGCTCGGTCACTCGATGGGGGGAGTGCTGGTGCTGCAGCTCGTGGAGCTGTCCATGCAGCGAGGACTGAGCTGGAACGGGGTCATTGTATCTTCTGCCCCGTTCTGGACGGTTCCGGAGGGAGGTGTCGCGGGCTTTCTGGGGGGTCTCGCTCGGATACTGCCCAGGATGCACGTCCCGGGGCTCGAGTTCCCGAAACTGGGGAATGACTATGAAGTGTACAAACGATGGACGCGGGATAAGTTGATGCCCAAGCATGGATCTACGTTGCGGCTGATGTACAGTCTCCTGAGCGAAGGAGATCGGTTCGCGCAAAGTGACAACGACCTGGCGAAGAACTTCCCCGCGCCGCTGTATGTGCTCCACGGAGAGAAAGACACTATTACGTTTCCTCAGGGAAGTATCAACTTCTACACCGCCTGCACACAGAAGGACAAGACCATCAACATCGTTCCGGATGCGTTGCATGAGGTGCTCAATCTTGAGGGATACGGGAAGATTCTGAACAATTTTGTGGAGTGGATGACGGCGCGACTCCAGTGATTAGTCTGGTGCAGCCACAGGGCCGTACTTTGTAGTCATGAAAACGGAGCTACCTGAACAGCTGAGTACTAATGCTGTCGATACAAAAGCATATTATTGCGATAAATTCCTCACACACTAATCATCCGCAAACTACGATTGTATTCTCTTATCCCGACAATGCTGAAGCTGTTCTTTTCCTGATGGGAGATAGGAATCGTCGAAAAGATTGCGAATAGCGGTATCCGGGCGTGCTGTATTAGGATGCGTGTCGTCGTTTCTAAGGCCACAAGTAAAGAGAAATGTCAGAAACCTCTTACTTCTCAATGGCGAATGACAACGAAGCATACCTTGGGATTCGCAAAGGTGGTGCCCTTGCTGTTGACGCTTTGCGCGGAAGGGTGCCCCGAGATGATGAACGCTTTGCTCCAGTACTACCGTTGCTGCTATTAGGTGTTGGAGATTGGCATGGTGGAGCACTGTCGCACTTGGAGATATCTGTAGCTAGGTGACCTCGTTGGCCACATCTTGGACAAGGAACATTCGACATCCGCATCAGATGCCAAGTGCTGTAGATAGTTGTTAGTATACACTCGTTAGTTGATGCAATAAATTTGAGGGAAGTAAGCTCACATATTAACATGGGCGCTCGGGTACGAAATTCCGCACTCCATTCGTTGCTGTCGCCAATCTTCGCGATCTTGACTGAACTTCCGCAACTTTTTCATTGTTGCATGGACCTCGGGCTTATTTTCTTGGGTTGCCGTCAGCATCACGGTTTCGTAGTACCGTCGATCGATAGCTAGTGCTTGCACATCCGTGACGGCCTTGATGTCGAAGATCGCCCCACGCTTTGAGGTAATAAAAGGTAGCTCCCCAGCGATATCTCCTGGACCGATCAGAGTAAGCTCAACGTTAACGATTTTCTCTGGGTTCTTGCGTGAAGAGGGCTGGGACATCAGAAGACGGCGCATTGTAGCGTCATTCCCTGCTGCTTCAAGAGTCCAGTTGATTCGCTCCATGACTTCTCCTGCTGTTATAATATACATCCACTTGGCATCGGTGCCAGCTCGGTAAAGATAATCCTGTCGAAAGTACAGAGCAAACACATTAGTTAGTCGGTGAAGTCATCTCGTTTGGTAAGAACGGTGGCTTTCTTACGTTGCTTGTGAAATGGCGTGACCTCATTGCACTGACGAGTCGCATTTTTTCTAAACAAAACTTACGTAAGAAATCAAGTATCACGTCATACGTCATCAACAATGTTTTTCCCCTCACCATGCTTCACCCAGTCTCGGAAGAGGAACATTCGATCGAGCACCTCCGCGTTGTTATAGTGTGAAGCTTCCATCGATGCTGTTCGAACGAGACGGATGTAATCTGCGCGCTCAAGGCAAATTAAATCGCAGCTTTCCGTGAATTGTGAAGCTTTGATAGTCGCATTTCGCCTTGCAGAGGGATTCAACAGCACAATTTCGCCAAACATCGCTCCTGGTCCAAGGTTGGCCACCATGGCACCAAAGTCAACGGGTGCTGCATTAGCTTCCGAACTCATTCGCCGAGACATGCGTCGCTGCTTCATTACCGAAAGCATTGGAGGTGGGGAAGTCGGAGCCACGACAGCATCAACCGGCTTCTCTGCCTTAATGTAGACGTCCACCAACCCGTCCACGACAATATAGCATCGGTCTCCTGTGTCGCCCTGACGGATAACGAGGCCTCCGCTTTTTACCTTGATGAGCCTCATCTGGCGACAAATCTCACGTCGAATATATTCTGGCGCAGCACCGAAAATGTTGTTGCTGTACTGCTTGCAGTTCTGCAGCATCCAGCTGTAGACCAGGTCCAAGCTCTGTTCGTTTCGCAAGGCGGGTTCGTCCACGAGGATGGCCTTAGCTGCTGCGACGCGCTGCTGCTCTTCCGGCGTTTTCTGCAGTAACTTCTGCAAGTGAGGAGGAACTTCAGGCTTGAAAGCATTCCCGTGGCGCGACGTCATTTGCCTCATGCTGCCGCGCGAAAGAAGGCGGCGTGAAGACTGTCGACGCATTGCCCCTGGAGGGTCGAACAGCCTCGGAAGCTCTTGGAGCTCGGACATCAGCGCACACGGGCCCGAAAACCACGAGATAGCACACAAAGCCCCTTGAACGACGCCTGAAGGCGAGCTAGCCGAAAACTACTATTTATATGACATCCAGCTCGATTCGCAAACTTTTTTTGGCAGATTAACCAATGCCTTCACAGCAGGGCTCGCAGGTTGCCTTTATACTGGGAACACCGAAGAATGAGGGGTGGACAGCTCCCAACGGATTAATTGGACGCCAAGCGCCCATACATTATGGACATTAATGATAAATTTAATGGGGCGAGTTTTTAAGTGCTTATCGACCTGGAATCGATAGAATCGTGGTCTATGGCCTCAAGAGGGCATGCTACCAGCGTCCTATTAACGCAGTTGGCCAGTTTTCGAAAGAGATGGCACATTTTTGTATTACCCCCCAGGTTGCCGACCATACATTAATAATGCCCTAACATTATATCGATGACGCCCCCATACATAATGGCAGCACAAAAATGTACATTAATGTATGGCACTATGCATCAATCGGGAGCCCTGCTTCACAGCAAACGCACGATGGCAGGGTTCGTTCGTTGCCTGGTCAAAACGTTTACACTCTCAGTTTATCATGTCCAAAATTCTTGAAATGGTCCGTGATGATGAGACCGGCGCCTGCGAGCTGCGAGTATGCATGGGTCCTGCCTCGTGGGTCACGGGGTCGCATCGCGCGCGCGTGAGCGGGGACATGATGATGCAGTTCTTGAGCTCGAGCTTTTGCTGAGCTGGTAGAGGTTGAAGAGCGTGTGGTCCTTGAGCGGCACCGTCCTGGGTAGGCAGAGATCTTGGCGGAGGTCGGTCAGTCGGACGGTCGGTTGGCGGTGGATAATTCAAAAGTGAAGGTTGGAGGAGACAACGACGATGGTAGGATGGCAACCTCATGGGATCGTGGTCGGTCGGAGGTCTACAGCTAAGACAGCAAGCTGTCTCCGAGCAACGTCTCGGGTCAGGATCTAAAGGTGGCGTAGTGGATGGATAGAGTGCTGGTTGCTAAGTGCTCATTCCCATTGTTGCTACCGGTTCGTTTGCAGCAACATAAGTAACGAAACTTCAACTTGCAAAGTTGCACTTGTTTTTACAATGTTCGTAAATGATTCATCCATTCTATATTGATACTCGGCCCTATAGGGGATAGTCATTAGACGTCAATGACGTGACACAACCTGACGCAAAGATAACTGATCTTTCAATACGGAATCCATGTCATCACACGTCACAGATTTATTGCGTGACGAGGTTTGATGCGCATCTTTGCAGGCAGAGTGGTGCCCACGGGCTCGGACCATTGTCGAGTCCCCCGCAAGCCCGCACTTCATCGCCATGCTGTGTCTGCAGCGCTCGACCCGCATTGGCCTCACCGCTCGGCTGCTGCCACGTTGGCTGCGCACATTCTCAGCTTCCACAGACTCCTACACTCATGAAGTCCCGACAGAGCCTCGCGTTGCTGGCCGAGGTCCTGCTCGCGCGTGCCACATCCCGACGCCCTACCAGCCGCACATGACGCTCTACACCAACCTGCTGGACCGCGCTAAGGTGGACGACGGCAGCCGTCCCATGTTCGGCTCTAGGCCGGTGGACCCGACCACTGGTCTGGCTGTCGGCGACTACGAGTGGCGCACGTTTGCCGAGTTCTTGGACCACGTGGATGAGACGGCGGCCGGCATGAAGTGTGCGCTGGGGCTCAAACGCCAAGAAATGGTCGGCGTCTATAGCCGCTCGCAGTACGAGTGGACGCTCGTGGAGCAGAGCTGCAACCGCATGGCCTACACGCTCGTGCCGCTGTACGACACACTGGGACCCAGCACGGTGCCGTACATCCTTAACCATACCGAACTGCGCGTGTTATTCTGTGCCAAGGAGCAGACGGCGACACTTCTGCGTTGTTTACCCGAGTGTCCGCACCTGAAGACGATCGTTCAGTATGAGGGCTACTTGGATGAAGAGCAAGTGGCGGAAGCGAAAGCGCGTGGAGTGAAGATTTGGACACTGGACGAGGTCGTGGAAATTGGCAGGATTCATCCAGCGGAAGCTGACCCACCCAAGCCCGAGGATTTGAGCACCATTTGCTACACATCGGGCACGACGGGGACGCCCAAGGGTGTGTTGGTCACACACGCCAACTTTGCCAGTGCTGTGAACGCGTACCGGCCACTGATCAGGGCGAACCGCGACGACGTGTACTTCAGCTTTCTGCCACTGCCACATGTGGCGGAGCGCTTCTTGCACGCGTTGATGATCACCGAGGGAGCTGCTATCGGATTCTACCACGGTAGTGTGGCTCGCATCCTGGAAGACGTGCAAGCGCTGCACCCGACGGTCTTTGTTGCGGTGCCTCGACTCATGAATCGCATCTTCGACCAATTGAAGCACAAGGTCGCTGCGGCTGGCGATGTCGAGGAGACTGAGTATTTCTACCGCGCTCTGGAGGAGAAGAAGCGATTGAATATTCTGAAGCACAACAAGTTCGACGCTGAATTGTTCGACCGCTTCAAGCCGATATTAGGCGGTCGTGTGCGGCAAATTCTTACGGGTGCCGCCCCCATCACGAGTGAAGTGAAGGAGTTCTTCCAGTACGTCTTCGGTGTCCCCGTTCTAGAAGCCTATGGGATTACTGAGGCATCGGGCGGCGTCGCCTGCTCTACTGCATCGATGCCCCAAGGCCCTCACGTGGGCGTTCCGCTTCCAGGCCTTGCCATTCGACTCGCAGATGTTCCAGAGATGAACTACGCAAGCGAGGATGGCCATGGCGAAGTGCTCATGAAGGGGCCTAACGTGTTTTCGGGCTACTACAAGCAGCCCGAGCTAACTCAAGAGGTCCTGGATGCTGGTGGATGGTATGCCACGGGTGACATTGGTCGCTGGAATGCTGATGGTACGCTGAGCATCATCGATCGCAAGAAGCACATTTTCAAGCTTTCTCAGGGCGAGCACATCGCTCCTGAGAAAGTGGAGGGCGTCTATCAGAAAAGCAAGTTCGTTGGTCAAGTGTTCGTTGATGGGGACTCACTGCAGAGCTATCTCGTAGCGGTTGTTGTTCCGGACGCGTCTGTTGTCGCTCACTCGCCATTCCCGGACTGGGAGACAGACGAAGAGCAAAGGCGCGGACTGGAGAAGGCAGTGCTCGAAGACATGGACATCGTAGCGGGTGCGGATGGGCTGCACGGCTTCGAGCGCGTCAAGAAGATCTTCTTGACCACTGAGGCCTTCACGGTCGAGAACGATCTGGTTACCCCAACGTTGAAGCCGAAGCGCACGAATCTAACCAAACACTTCGCTGATGTGGTGAAGGGTTTGTACGCGGAAGGTCTCCAACATTGAAGCGCAACTCGCTGAGAAACGTAACAACACCAATTTGAAACGGATTAAAGGTGCAGCAGTATCTACTTGAACAAGTAGGATCTTGCTCCTGGGACTGTTGAAGCGAGATTCGCCCTTGGTACTGTACAGCGAATGTCTCTACAGACCTCAACGAACTTGACGCCTTTGCCTGTCTGTCGGATGCGTGTTTGAACTCACGACTTCAATTGCTCCCAATTCTGCCAATCGCCCGGCGATCGATGCAAACCGAAATTCCGGGCAGGAATAATCATCGGTCCTGTGGTCATCATCGAGATTGCACTTGCAAATCGTTCAACGTGCTCCTCTCGCCAGTCGAATTCCTGTCCAATTCACTTTTCAAGTTGCTCTCCCCAACCAATTGCTCCCAAATTCTGCCAATCGCCCATCGATCGATGCAAACCGAAATTCCGGGCAGGAATAATCATCGGTCCTGTGGTCATCATCAAGATTGCACTTGCAAATCCTTCAAATGTCAAATGACAAATCCTTCAACGTGCTCCTCTCGCCAGTCGAATTCCTGTCCAATTCACTTTTCAAGTTGCTCTCCCCAAGCAACGCAACACTCTCCCCACTCACTCCACCAACTCGCAGACCTCTGTCAAGAACTCGGCCTACCCATGACGACGCCGCTCAAGGACTACACGCTCTTCAAGCCCTACCAGCTCAGCAAAAACCTCGAGCTCAAGAACCGCATCGTCATGTCCCCGCTCACGCGCGCCCGTTGCGACCCCGTGACCCACGAGGCAGGACCCATGCAAGTCGAGTACTACTCGCAGCGTGCAGGCGCCGGGCTCATCATCACGGAAGCCGTCGCTGTGTCCGTGCAAGGCTTCGGATGGTACGGCGCACCATGCATGTACACGGAGGCCCATCGAGACTCGTGGAAGCCCGTCGTGGACGCCGTTCACGCGAAAGGAGCCAAAATCTTCCTGCAGATATGGCACATCGGCCGCCAGGGCCACCCGAGCTTCAGCGGCGACGTCGTGGGCCCCTCCACCATCGCGCCTGTGTCGGGTCATACGCGCGACGTGAAAGCCGAGCGAGCTTCGTACGAGCTCTGTCGTGAGCTCCGCACCGATGAAATCTCCGAGGTCATCAACGACTTCTGCAAGGCTGCGCGTCTGGCCAAGGAGGCCGGCTTCGACGGCGTCGACATCCACGCGGCCAACGGGTACCTGCCCGACACGTTCCTGCAGTCGGCCACCAACACGCGCACGGA
>JAIKVH010000586.1:1945-13555 GCA_024679275.1 Phytophthora niederhauseri
TAGCTGGGTGGTGTTTGGTAACAGGGCTAACGTGGTTTCAGACCCTCTGTAGTTGATTTCATCAAACCTTGCCCGGCAATAACTTCCATGTCGCCGCTCAGGTGCTGTCCAACGTCCGTGCGTAAGATACACCAAGAGCATTGGGGCAACAGCGACTTGCGGCTGCCTTGAAATCCTACCATTAGCAGTGATGGCGACAACAGATTTAAGAACGATGCCACCACTTCTCATGATAGGATTTCAAGGCAGCCGCAAGTCGCTGTCGCCCCAATGATCTTGATGCGTCTTACACACGGACGTTGGACAGCACCTGAGCGGCGACGGGTGACAGGGTCTCTAACGTTTCCACCCAATTCTCAAGCCGTAGTGCAGATCTAAGTACGTCATATTGAAAGGATGCAGACACAATGCGTCGAGGCAACCTGCCAAAATGATGGGGAGTCGAGGGGCAGTGATGGGGTAGGTATAGATTGACTTGAGGAGCTAGAGCAAAAGTAGAACTGAAAAAACATCGTCCCACGGTCCTCCTTAAACTCCTTTAAGTGAACGTTCTCAGTGCGTTCTCCAGTATGATGTTGAGCTGCTCATGCTAGTGCGACTACAGATCGCGGCGGCACTCAACTTCGTCAGGTTGAACTTGCAGAGAAGTGATCAGGTCAGTGGCTTTAATGGCCGTCAGTCGTAGGCACGCATGATAGATTAAGCCATGTTTCATTTATACAACTGAACAGGTTTGCATTTTTTGTAGGTAATACGTCATCCATAACGAGTAAATGCTAGGTAACTATTATCATTTAGAAGGAATGATAAAATTCACTGTATGATGCGGCCCGCGCGACAGTCACACTTATTGTTTCGTAACAAATGTAATTTATCTGCTCTGAATGGGATTCAGCCACGGCAGTTGCGTTAGAACTTCACTAAATGTAGAATATTTTACGGCCGCGCATATACCGTTGCCAGCTGTGACCTCGGTGGTGTTGCGTGCTCGTAGTTACAGGCGCCAGATAGGCTAGGTAAAAGGGGTATTCTTTCATCGCGAAGTCGACGTGGCAGAATAAGTGATTCCACTACACATATGGTGTCGGATTTTGCTGGAACAAGTTTCAGGATTACAGACAACGGATATGAAAAATAGTCCTTGCGTTTACCGTTTCTAGACGTAAAGAAGATAAGCGAAGTTTTTGACTTATTGGACTAGCGAATTAGATCGTGTGTTTATCGAATTTCAGGCTGTTGTACACTAAGAAAAATAGCTGCGAACACGCCTGTGGCAACCAACCTAGGTCTTGCACGTGAACGTTGTTTTGGCAAATATAGTTTACCCAATTTCCGGTAATAAAAATGTCTTCCAAATCATCGGATCGCCTTTATGGTTTGATTCTCGAATCGGGGGCAAAAAACAAGTCTGATTGAATTACCCTCCCCCCCTCCTGGGTCTTAAGGTCCTGGTTACGGCTACTATACCACCTGTTAAGACTTGTATATTATTTGCTAAGCAATCCGTATTTAGTTTTACCTGCTATCGGTACGATGTTCGTTCCGTAACAGCTCAAAGTTGTTGATTGCAGCTGGTAATTTACGACCCTTTCTAGCAAACATGGACCGACTTTAAAGACGGAAAAAGGCAAGGGACTGTTTCCGCGACATCAGGTACCGTTATAATCCAACACTATTATACCATTTTTTGCTTACAGGCACAACGTATGCACCCTGTTACTGGACCGACTTCTAGTAGGAGACCATAAAGTTTAGGTGCGATCGGCTTAGACACCATTGTGGTAATGTCACCAGTCCCTTGACGCGATGTGCTCACTTTTTTGAGGTGTCATTCTCGCAAATACGGCGCCTTCAAAACCTAGCCCCCCCACTATGTGGCTAGCACATACAGCCGCAGGCCAACTTGGTTCAGACGATGTCCCCCACAAGCAATCTAGCATTTACCTTGAACCAAGCCTTGACTTGATAAGTGCTCTAGTGCACTTGAGAGAAATTTGGAAAGTGACCATGTTTTGATTGATTGTCCTACTTTTGTCGAGTCTCCATTTGTTGAGCTTTAACCTGATTGAGTCTCGTTATCAAAACTCCCGTGTGGTGCGCTTCTATAGACAGGCGCTCAGGCCGATCGTCTTTGAAAAACCCCGCGAAAAATGCTTGCAATCTGGACTCTTGAATCAGTTCTCGTGAGCTGTATATGAATGTTTCTGGTTGGCAAAGGCACAAGCGATAAATTTTATCTTTACGCTTCCCTTCGTAGAACCGGTACTTGGTGTTATATTTGAAAGCAAATTGGCTGGACTCTCTCATCGAATGGCCCGCATATCCCTTCAGACATGAATTTATAATATTATGGCCGCGTATCAAGATTCATTTTATGTAAATCACCACACAGAAATATTGGTTTGTGATTAAGTACTGTCTCAAATCATTTTTGTGAAAAATGCTGTCCCCCTCATTTTCAGTCTGATATAATTCGGCTCTGTGGACTGGAGGCTTTTTTTCTAGCACGGATCTTATCTATGCTTATCAGCATACGCTTTTTACATAGCAAGGTGGGTGTCACGCGATTTAGCTGTCCTCCTTAAACAGCTTTCATCTTCTCTTTATGTTTTTGATAATGTTCACATGAAGATGCTATTATTATATGATAAGTTCATTACAGTATCAGCGTTAGAACAATACTACGTATTTGCATCGTGCATTTAGCGAGGAGAAGAGGGTAAAGCGCTAGCGCAAAACACTGCAATGCAGTACCATCGCTAAGCCAAAATCAGTCTACTTGATCAATTTCCTCACCACAGAGCGTCCAGCGAAAACTTCTGTCTGAAACGAGTTGGCGGTGGTTTCGTATCGAAGTCTCCACCATGCACAAAAATAGACTTGAAAAAATGATAGTATATTTGTATACTTACGCGTGTTCGGAAAGTGACTACCAAGATGCTGCACTCCTCTCTCTCTTGTGGTACTAGTTTGGGCGAGCGTCGAACCTATCGATGATCCAGAAACGGAACAGCTCCATCACCGGCGCCAGCGTGTTCTTCCTGCTCTTGGTCCACGCAAAGACGTCGGAAGATCAAGGACTGTCGCTCTTCCCCGACGCCGACTTTGCCACGTATCCCTTGCTCGCCGTCGCTCTCGCTCTCTTTGTCCAAGCGGCGCCGTGTCCAGCTCGCATCGACAACCTCCCCGACTAAGCGTAGCCGACGGCCTCCACGCTGACACCGGACGGGCCGTTCGTTGGGCTTCTCAACGCGCGGCCGGAAGCCAATGGCCTAGCCGCTCCAGCCGCACCACATCGGGCTGACACGACGGCAAAATTACTCGCACGTCAACCGAATCCTTGACCGCGCGCCGCCCGCCGCTGGCGTCGGATCTGCCCTCACCTCGCAATCCTTCCGACGCGGTGGTGACGAGCGCGCCAAAGACAACGAGAAGGTGACTGTGAGCTGGATCTTCGACTGTGGAGCGTCGAACCTTACTACAACAAAAAAGTGGTTTAGTTACATACTCAACACCAGCAGGGCGGACCACAAGTTTGCCAAAGTACTCAGTACATAAAGGCTGCTGTCTCGAGTCAAGACCTGTCCTGCTTCGACAGCCAGACACTCGAGTCGATTGAGGGAGTCCAGCGCGTCCTGTTCGCCTCGCCCTACCAGCTCGAAACGGACAGCTCCAACATCAGCAAGAAGGTCCTCGACGTGCTGACCGCGTGTGCCCCCGACACTACCCTCTGCTGAAGGACCCAGAGCCCTGCCGTCAAGCGCATTAAATTCTGCGTCGCTCAAGCCTGCTGCTTGCTTGCTGATCTCCTCGCGTGGGCCACGCGTAAAGACAGCACCCTTACCGACACCCCAGCCCGCCAACATGAATCCAAGCCAAGCGAGTCCAGCTACGAGCGGAATGTGATCGACCATCAAGCCGCTGTCATTAAAATGAATCCAAGCCAAGCGGGTCCAGCTACGAGCGGAATGTGATCGACCATCAAGCCGCTGTCATTAAACACCTGATCGGCAATCCGAAGCTGCAGGACACTCGCATGGGCAGGCTTGAGGCTAAGCTGAACGGGTATCCAGCACCTTCTGCATGAAAGAGAACCAAGGCAAAGGAAGACATAGATGAGGTAAGTGAAGCGCCGAAGAAGAAGCAACGCAGAGGATCTGCAACGCACCTGCCCTTGACTTGGTTCACGTGATACGCTAAGTAGCCACGCTAGTAGACTGCGGCGCCGAAGCGACTACGCTCGAGGTCCAAGCTGCCTGTCGTTTTCAAGAAGCTTTTCATCGAGGACGGCTTCTCTGTGGACATTGCGGCGGAAGATTATCGCGATCGCGTGCTGGAGCTGTGGAAGCGCGCCGAGAATGCTATCCTTACGTACCTGAAAACAAAGCAAGGCATCAACTCCCGCGGCTCCAGTGCCGCCCTCAAGCATCTCCAGCGGCTTCCCAGCGCTGGAACGCTCGATGACATCATCCAGCGCCACCAGCGGTTGCTCCAGATAGCGGCAATCCAAGTCCCGGCCCCTGGTTACACACAGGACGTGCTTGATGTTGCTGGTAAGTAGGCAAATACATACACCACGTTCACAAACCCCAGGTGCGCTGGCCGGTACGGCACACCCCTCGCTTCGATCACCAAGTGCCCTTGCTTGAACCTTGCGCTTTGACTGCTGACTCCAGCATGCTCGTAGCTCCAGCGTGCTTTCCTCAGGGCTGAAGCCCTGCGCTCACCCAGTTGAGCCACATCGTTGGGGGGGGGGCTTCTGGGTTGGGCGCAGCCCGGTGGCTGTTGTGGATGGGCGGCAAGAGGAGGGAGGTCCGCGCGGAAGCGTCGAAAAAAGAGGGAGTGAGGGCTGAGCCATAGTGAGCATCCACTGATCAACTGAGAGAAAGCGATGACACGCTCTTACTGGTGGATACACAGCCAATAGGAGTGCGTAGGAACGACTGGCTAGCGGCATATTTTCAACTATCCGGACAAATTATCAGGATGACTGCAAAATTCTCGCCTCATTGTTGAATTTCCCCGCTCGAGACCAAATGGCTCTCGAGCCCAAAGGTGCATATTTTGCGTTTTTCTCAGTCCACAGGCTTTTTCAGGTCATTTCCTTGTGTCTATGAACGCCTATGAAACAAGGCTCAAACAGGCTCTTTACGCTCAAGTCAAAATTAGGTTCCCCTAAACTTGACCTAAAAAGTCAATAACGTCAAAAATGTTGGCACGGCACCCATCCTGAGAGTAATTTTGTGTTCTGAGCACAAGTCCGATATGGTCATCAGGTCCGATATTTCATGGTATGGGTACGTATGACTTGTATCTCATTGGTGGTACGACATGAGGTTGATTTTATTATGAACTTATAATCAGCATCAGTTGTTTTTATTCTCCTAGAGCCTACCATGGTATTGATCTCGTCGAATTATAATATGAATTTCGGTGCATCACAATGAGATACCCAGGCTACTTGCATTAACATCATTTTCTTTACCGCTCTATAACGTCCACCTGCTGAGCGATGTCCTTCCCCAGATTGTACCGCCAGATGTAACCGTCATCTTCATTTTAAAACGTCTTGCAGTACCATCACAAGTTGGCGTTGGGGTTCGGGGAGCGTTCACTTCATTAGACACCATGCCCGTAAAATAGTGATTTTTGCTCGGAGTTCTTCAATAGTGAACCTACGCGGAATGGCTTTCTCGCGACAATCACCTTCAATATTGATGACCAATAAGCAAAGCTGAGAGCCACCATGCGTCTGCAGCTATCCAAACACAGACGCGACCTCGTGGCCTCGGTGCACAAGCTGAGCGATAGCCAACTTGCAATTATACCACGGAAGGTTGAGGAATCGGACTTGAAAGGGCTGTTAGACTCCGCATTGCAAATAGTATATGCGTCTAAGTGCGTCATGAACGCGAGAGTAACACGGTAATCGCGAAGTCCACGTGAAGCGCATGCTTCTGCCAAAAATACTCAGAGTGGCGACAAGCCATGTCGACCATCTAACCGCAAGGAAAACGAAGCGTTAACGTGCGACTGGGCGGTATGCAGAAGATCCAATTGAACGCCGTCCTTGGCCCGCTTTATTGAGCACAAACTGTCTTCACCTGTTGCTATGTTAGTGAAGAACTTCGAGGAGCTCGCTCGGCTGAGCACCGGCGTGCAGTATAAGACATCGCAGGCGCCGGTCGAAGAAAGAAGCAATATCGTGTTTATGAATTCATCCCGAGCTTCTATTGGCTTGTTGTGGTTATAAGATCCTCGCTTAGATGGCTGGTTTCAGGTGTGTTCACGCTGACCTGAGTCGTGCGGGAAAACTGTGGCCCAGCCCTCCATTTTAATGTGTTGGCGAAGAATTGTTTTCAGAACTCCTGCATGATAATTGCCCATCTGGATCGATGACTTGCTCGGACACGATCCCTGAGTACCTGTTAGTTTTGAAAAAAAATATGCTCCATCTTGTGGACAATCGTGTCGCACTACAGTGTGACAGTTCTTTTGGAATTCCTGCATCTGCACAAGAGTAATGTAATGACGGGTTCCTCCGGGGGGAGAGTATCTGCTGGCAAGGCATGTCGGCGATTCTACTGTTAATTCTTGCTCCTAGGACCGACCAAACGAATCGGTTAATTTCTTTTTTACCAAGTTGAGGCACACACGTAAAAACGACCGATACACTGGTGCTCTCACTTTGAAAGAGGTCGATGGACACAAACAAGTTGTTACCGTAGCTGTAACATTTGTTCTTTCTTGTGGTTTTCGAACTGCGAAGTGGGTGGTGTTGAGCTGAACGAAACATCTTTGTTTTCAGATCGGTGTACTGTGAGTTGCACGTACTCGTCTTACGTCTATGGGCTATCATATCAACTTAAATTGTTTGCTTACATCACATTAAATTTGATAACAGGACAAATATTGTCCTGGATGTGTAGGCCCGCTCGATCCAACCATCGATAGGGACCGCAATATCCGACAATGCCACTGACTACGAAAAATCCACGCTTTCGCTGATCGGATCCAGGTTTATCGCTCCCCGCAAGCGTCGGAATGCTGGCGGAGCAGAAGCGATATCAAGCGGTCGAGCCGTATCTCCCGCAAGATGCATTCAACTTCGCGGAAGAATGTTATTATTTACCCTCCCACCTCTATCGAGCAGTAATTTTCTCTGAGGGTTGGCCGCACTCTAAAGCCTTCTGGCAGCCGACTAAAATATTTGGTGTTAACACTACTGTACTACCGCGATAGTGGGTGAAATCACGCATGATATGGAACAACATAACCAATTTTTTATTGCTTTCGTAGCCTTCAGCCAGCGAGCGGTAGAAGTAATAGGGAGCAAACAGTCTTCGAGGGCTGGATTAGCGACGGATTCAATGTGATCTCCAACGCAAATACACTATTCGACAAAGAGACTGCTCGCACGGCAGGATTTATCATTATAGCCAAAACTGGCTCTGCAATATTTTTATGTGGAGGACTGTTTTTGTGTTGAACACATAATTGTGGCTACAGAAGAGGTTTCAACTTTAGCCCTCAGCAATCTGGATCGTGCATATTGGGTCAACAAGACACGTGCACCCGCTTTTACACTTGAGAACATCTTCGGCTTTCCAGCCGTCATATCTTCGCAGCTTGGCGGAAAATCAAAAATAAAAGCAAAAGAGACGTCAATGCATTGTATCTATATTCTGGCGTATACAAGGCGAAGGCATACAATGACGCTGACACTGAGCTATCATCGAACTCCCGCTGTTGTACGATCTTAACGCGTCCAGGTTCAAACCGTGTTCGTGTTGCTGTCACTAACCACTGGGTACATAGTACTACCTACCGTAAATGTGATAGTCATTGCTGAAGAAGTCTAGCACCGCAGAAGCGGTGTGTGACTTGGTCTCGAAGTGGTTGGCTTGAAGGGTATTTTGAAGAACTGGCCAATGAGGTGAGTCGTGGTTGACGTAAAAACATTTCACGAACCGTGTCGGGCCCAACCGTGGCTGAAACGAAAAATGAAAATCATCAAAGTTTAGACGGGATTCGCTAGCTGCCTTGACGGCATGGTTCTTCACGGTATTCTCAACGGGGGGGGGGGCACCTTGTCAGTGTTTATGGTCGATTCGAACCTAACTCCAACTTCACCTAGCGCACCGGAAAACGCTTGAGTCCTGCTCCCTAGCAAATAGAAAACGCCCGCAAGTCATTGTAGCACATTATAACTGCAGCTCATCATCATTTACAGCGTTTTTCAATAGCTGAAATTTGCTGGCAATCAAAGATCCGTCTATTGAGCCAGCGTGTCCTTGAAGTTGCATTTTCTCGTGCGATTGTTCGGTATAGTCGCTCCTTTAGCTAGTGAGATGTATTTGAGTAGACACGTTCCCCAGGCGACGAACCGCTCCCCCTGCGCTTAACAAGACTCAAGGGCAAACACTACGAGACCTTGGTATATGCTTACCGCAGCCACTATTAACACATGGTCAGCTGCACTTTCTTTTGAGCGATGACCCGTCTTGACATCTAACTGGTATATTTTCTTGAAAATCACATTCGATCTGTGAGTATCACACAGTGTGTCACACAATCACACAAAGCATGAATTGGTGTTGTGTAAACCACACTAACATCTAATTGGTTGGTGTTCATTCAGTTTCAGACTTATCTTGCCCAGGGTGCCCCGTGCTGTAACCCAAGCTGTTGACCGCGCTCAAGCTGCCGCTGCCGCCCGCCCGCTGCCGCGCGCGCCCAAGCTGCCGCCCGTGCCCAAACTGCCGTTGTCTCCCGTGCCCAAACTGCCGCTGTCTTCCGTGCCCGAGCTGCCACTGTCGCCTGTGTGCTAGCTCTCGGTCGAGGTGCTTCTGTCGCTGTCGCTCGACCTGTCCCTGTCGTTTGAGCCCTCGCTCGAGGTCAGACCCAAGCTGTCGCTGTCGGCCGAGCTCTTGCCCGTGCAGCCGCCCAAGCCCGAGCAATTGCTATCGCTGTAGCTGGCGCCCGGGCAGTAACTGCTGCTGCCACCGGTGTTCGCGCCGTAGCTGTTGCCAGTCCGTCACATCAGCTCGTCTCTCTACCCTGCATTAGTGTAGGTAGACTTGTAACGTAATGGACCATTTCACTAAATTGGTACAACAGAGGGCGATTTTTGTGGTCGCAAGGTTAACATGAAGAAGCTACTGGCAAAGCTGAAAAGGTCGCAAGACCTGTATAGGCAGGGCCCATTTTCCTTGGCCGCGGTGGCGAAGCAGGACGCTGTCGTACTTGTCTTCTGCGGTGCAAGTAACGGCGTCGTGAGCTACCAAGACGAGGTGTTGCCCACTACGACGGAGCATATAAGGCAGGAGCTAAGACTCTCTAGGAATGAGCGTGTCATCGACTATATTCGTAACACTGCTCAGGCGGATATAGACGAGTTTGGCTCAGGCCCTGTTGACCAGTGTACGCTTCGGTTGCCTGGCTATTCGACTCGCATATTCTTTGAGCCCAACGAAGCCTATGTGTACCCTCTCGAAATTTGGGGTCAGGTGGGCAGTCGCGAAAGCGCAATGCACGTGGATCACGGGTGCACGGTGGCCTTTATGCATCCATGTCTGGAGCAGACATTTAAAATCTGGTTTTTTTTTCGGGGCCCAAATATGCGCGGAACCTACGCGCAAAAACAAACGGCAGATTCCTTTAACAGGATGCTGGAGGACCCACACACTTGCGTGATCGGCCAACGTCCTGGAGACGTGGTTTACGCTACTAACCTAATGTACCATGCGGTGTTATTGGGCTACAGGAAGGATACGACAAATGATGATAAGTGGGGAACTATCGGCGGAAACGTCGTATTGAAAGCTGAAGATCACGGGGCTGCATTATGGTACGTATCGGGATCGACAATTGGGGTTTCCAAGGGCTTGAGAGCGGCGTGGTTAAGAGTTCTATCGGCTTTTACGCATATGGCGGGACGCGAATGGAGTGAGGAGAATTTTGAGGAGGAGAAGCAGCGATTTCTTCAACGGAGAAGCGTGGACCCTATCTTAGTTGTCCGCAGCGCTAGTGCACACACTCGGTACTCAAAGAAAAGGAAGCGAGCGGCGCTGCCAGGGCTGCTAAAAAGTAGTACAGATACTAGATATGCTGCTTAATACAATTGCTTTCTATCGTGGTACTATGTTGTTTATACAAGAGCGTCTTGTGTGTATGTTGAAGTACGCTGCATTTTGAAGTTGAAGTTATGGTAAAAGATACAATAGTAGATTGGTATGGACAAGAAGTTGTTTGCTAGAAATGCACCCTGGAAGTTGATTTACGTTATAGATCAAAACTGTGCTGGTACATGTAGGCGTTACCATGAACATGACATAACGTACATTCTAATTGGAATCTAAATGTCATTGGGACCCCTAGTATTCTCGCGATGTCAACAAAGTTGACATTTATAAGATGACTCTTGCACCCTACGTGCATCATTAACATTACTGCATGCTACTTTTACATGATCATATAGGTCTTTAGACATCAATTCTGTTTGATAAAGCGTCACAATGGGCATTTCAATGTGTACCCCTGGAACGTAACGAGATGGTTCAGTTATTGGCGACGCTTTATTGTTGTGGTTTTCCTTGTATCTGGGTATTGTATAGAGTGGATCGGGTATTTAACCCTTTCGCGAGTATCCTTGATAAACTATAGTATACAACGCATTGATATTTCCTTCTAAAAGGGCACTCTAGGCGTCCTTTTACAGAGTTACGGAGTCTTTTTGGTGTGTCTCATGGGACATGCGAGATACGGTGATTTGCAGGATACATAATATGATGCGTATGACTTAAGGTTTGTATGGACAATGATTACATGATGATTACTCTGCGTACCGTTTATGATTTGTTTTAAAAGATGGTTGATTACTAGCTTGAACTTGTGCAAAAGGGCACAGGGAGCGCCCTTTAAGAGGGGGTACACTCTACCGTCTTTTGTGAAACTATCTAAAGGGCGCTTTCTGTATCCTTTTACCGCGAAAGGGTTAAGCGTATGACTGCCTTTCAGTCTGAATTTCGTCAATATCTAATCTTTGGTTGAGATAAACAGCCAGCGCTTAACTATTCATATCGAGAAAGAAGATTTACAGATTTACAGTCTCGTATACTGCGCGTTGGCTTATAACTTATCTTCGGGACGCAACTACAAACTAAGAACATCGTATAGGTCTTAATCCACAATCACCGTTTGAGCTGGGGTTCAAATTCAAATTCAAGATTTCTTACAAAAAGTCTTCATTTGATCAAAGGTAACAAAACCAATGTTTCTAGCTTAACCATCCTATCACAGTTGGGGTCTTAAGACTATCCACGATTCAGATGCAACCAATACGTACGTGGACACGTAGGGGTGCAAATGGGAAAAGGTAAAGTTCAAAATTTGCAAATCTTCAACTTAACCCCAGTGGGACCTTTGGTAGGATAAATGGAAGGACAAAAATGCATTGTATCTTGATTTCAGTATAGTGTTGAATACCAAGTTTTCGGGATTGCGGGTCTTCAGAGCAACGGCAGACTGAACAACATTGTACTGTGTTTTGTCGGCATCGGCCATGCAGTACCGAATCTCGGGCAGTTCTCCAGTCAAAACGCAGTACAT
>JAIKVH010000588.1:0-13530 GCA_024679275.1 Phytophthora niederhauseri
GCTCTTCTAGAGGTCTTCGTCTCTGTCCGTTGTGCTCTCTTGGCCGCCGATTGGGAAGTGGAGGATGACACGGTCAAGTTTCGCAACGTGTGCCATCTCCTCTCGTACGTAGAAAACACCTTGAATTACCACTTCAACTTTCGACCATCGAAACCATGTCCCATACACCAGCTGTACTGTACCACTGAATATTGGTACACCCACTCCATCACGCTGGACTTTTAGGGTCTCAGTATTCACGTCGCCCCACCGACTCCACCTCCAGCAGCAGCGAGACTGATGCTGGCGTCCGCCCCCAAGCGCTGCCGCGCGCCCAGCAGCGACAGCGACGACTACCTCCCGGCGGCGCACAACTACCAGCTGGCGCCCATGAAGGCGCTTCTGCGCTCGGCGCGGCGCGACTTCTACCTGCAGAGTCTGGCGGACTCGATCAAGTCCGAGAAGCAGGAGGAGCACGAGGAATTAGCGGTCAAGCCCGCGCCTAATTCGGACCTGGAGCTGGACAATAAGTGCCGCAAACTGGCGGAGTTGATCGCCAATTCCAGGCATTTGGTGGCCTTCACGGGCGCCGGCATCAGCACGTCCGTGGGCATCCCGGACTACCGCGGGGAGCACGGCATTCGCACGAAAAACTTTGATAAATCCAAGCTCAACAAGGCCAAGAAACGGCGTAAAACGGACGAAGACAATGAAGAAGACGGCAGCGAAGGGGACGAGAACGACGCTAAAAACGAGGCGGCGCGCATTAAAATCCCGGACTTTAACTCGCTCGTGCCCTCCACGACCCACATGGCGCTCTACGAGCTGCACCGCCTCGGGTATTTGAAGCACGTGGTGTCCCAAAACGTGGACAACTTGCACCTAAAAAGCGGCGTGCCGGCCAGTGCATTGACCGAGGTGCACGGTAATGCAACGCAGGCCAAGTGCGAGACGTGCGAGAAGATTTACACCAAGGACTTCCCCTGGACTGGACTGTGTGACGACCCCGAGTGCGTGAGCACCAAGCGACCCGTGGAGCAGAGACTGAGAGCACGTACACGGCACGGGAACGGCCGGCTGAAGAGGAACGTGGTGGGCTTTGACGAGCCGCTGGGCGATATCGACCTGGCTATCGACGAGTGTGAAGCGGCGGACGTGGCGCTGGTGCTCGGCACGTCGCTGCGCGTGGAGCCGTTTTCGGAGATGGCGGGGGATTACGCTGGCTCGCTGTGCATTGTCAACTTGCAGCCCACGACGAGCAAGCTGGACCGCCGCGCGGAGGAAACGGGCGTGCGGTTGTTCGAGAAGACGGACGTGGTGATGGAGAAGACCATGCAGTTTTTGATGAAGGACCCCAGCTATCGAGTTCCTAAGTGGGCAGGCGAACATCCGACTTCGGTGTTTGTCCCCGAGCACGAGAGCTCGAATCTCGTCAACGTGCTCGCTGGCCGGATTTTATCATGACAGCCCTGCAGGATGCAGTTCTCTCTCTCTCCCTGCAGTATGAAGGTGATGGAAACCTCGAGGCTGTTAATTTATATCGCAAGTTGTGCTTCTTTTCCCACGAACTACCAAGCGCAGGCATTTTGGGGGGCGTAAGTGACAAATGAATATATCGACATTCTATGCGTTAACACATTGTGCATACCATCTAGGACTCGTTCATGAGCGCCGTGATTTCCTTGTAGTCGGCGATAAGCGCGTCAAGCTCTTCCGAGTACTTGGTTGTGACGATGATGTCCTCCATCGGGGCGGCCATGTCCGACGCCTTCTTGAGGCAAATCTTGTACTGCGGGTACGCTCCGCTGCAGAACGCAATGTCGGTGTACTCGCAGAACGCGAGCATGGTGCCGTCGCGGCTCAGGAAGTGCATGCCATAGCCATTCACAGCGATCACAAAGTAGTTCGGCAGCTCGATGCCCAGACAAAAGTTCAGGCCATTGCCCTTTGTGCCGCGGTTCACCAACTTGGAAGGGAAGAAGCAGGCGCCGTACAACCGATGGCGTGTCACCTCTTCGATGTAGATGCGTTGCAGTTCACTCACAGGGAACAGCGCGTCTTGCTCGTCCAGTAGGTTGTCCGTGATCGTATCGAGCACCAGCTCAGCCCATTCTTCTTCATCATGCGCCGGACGCCATTCCTGCGGTAAGTAATCCAAGACACCCATCTCGATGACTTCCTCCACAGACAGCGGCGGCACCTCTTCGCAGTCAACAGCGATGGCTAGCGCAGTCAGTCGGAGCAGAGCCTCCTCTTCCAATACAGGGAGGTTACCCTTCACAATCTCGTCCTGCACCTGAATGTACACAAGGCGATCGTACATTTCGTCCGTGTACTGCAGCATATAGACTGGATTGAGCCGAATCTTGAGCACGAATCGCACATCGCGTCCTCGAATCAGTTCCTTCTCAAAGATATCACCCAGGAAGGTATCAGCGTTGAGGAATGATGGCGCTGAGATAAACTTGTGGAAATAACTTGATGGAGATGAAGTTGAAGTCGTCGAGGACGTCGACGTGCTGACAGTGAGAACTGGAGGGGGTGGAATCTCCTTCACACCGCCGTTTTCGTTGTTATCGGGCGTTGAGTCGTTGCCTTCATTGCTTGCCGATACAAATGAGCTAGCTGCACCAGTAGAGCTCTTTCCAACAACCACGCGCTCGGTTATCGTCGTCAAGCCCAAGAAGTTGACAACGTGGTCTTCCAAGCCGAGGAAATGAGCACAGATCTCGACAAGCTGGGACACAGTCAACTCTGGCGTGATCGGGAAGGCATCTGCTAAAGGAGTGCCATCCAGCAACTCAATCGTCGCAAGGAATGGTGGCCGCGCTTCGTAGCCACGGATTTCATCAATACTGGGGATGAAGCCCGTTGCTCCGTTCTCGAGCAAATTCTCTAGTTTCTTGAGCGAATAAGCCGCAAAGTTTCGCACGAGCCGCCAAAAGCTGTTGGAATCGGCAACTTGCGCCTTCAGGAACATGATCACATACTTCTGGAGGGCTAACGACGGCGGGAATGAGGTCGCACACATCGCAAACAGAGACCAACCTCGAATACTGCTATCCCTCTTCGGGTTCTTGGTGAGCTGCTTCATGAGCTGCAGATAGATTTCGTCCACGAGAGATGGCTTCATAAGACCGATCTGCAGGATGTACTGCGCCAGCATTTCGCGGTAGAAAACGATTCGGTCACGCATGTACCCCAGAATGCAGCGGTTGATGGAGAGTGCCATTTGACCGGCGGATGCAGATGAAGCAAGCGATGACACTTCGTCAGGACTGTCATCCAGCACAGACAGGCTCTGAGAGATGGCACGACTTTCCCAGCACAACTTCTTCGCGAGTGCGCGCTCTGACTGCGCGTTAAACCCACGGAGGTTTTCGAAATGATTGAACGCCAGCGCATCTTTTTCAGCTCCTTGCTTTGATTTCTTGTCACTTGCGTTGTCGGCTCCGTCGTCCTCTCCCATTCCAGGCCACTCAGTTGTATCACACCGTGGACGCTCGCCTTCATGCAGACTGGGTTGACTACTGCTGTCGCTATCATTACGCGTAAGCGTGCCAGGACCACGCAATCGGTCACCAGCAACAACAGACTTCCTTCTCGCCGTCACCATTTTATCTTCAGCTTTCATCAGAAGTCGTTCGTGGACGCCAGCTTCTCTTGCCGATTGAATGCTAAGTTCTAGTGCTCCTACTGATGATGCATCAGTCGGTAGAGCAAGAGTGGCTTCCAGGCGGGCAGCAGCCGAAATTCGAGATTCCAAGCTCCGGCGTAAGTTGCCTGCTGTAAGGAGGACCTTTTCACGCTCTGCCTCATCATACACGAGTTCGTTTTCACCGTTTGATGGAGAAGAAAACTCTTCGATCTCAGTAGATAACAGCTGCACCGCATCCTCGCGAATCTCGGCGTTCTCCTCGACTCGACGAGTCAAGAAATGAATGGCGGCATGTAATCCATCCATAATCGCAGTAGGATCCGAGGCATCTTCACCGTTAGCACCGCTTCGAAGTTTTGAATATAGCTCGAACAGGTCGCCAAACAGAGGCGAACAGAACCCGATGCTGATAGACTGTCCTAGCTCATGCTCTACGACCTTCGGGTCGTCAGACTCAAGAGCCTGGCTTAAAGCGTTTTCGACGCTAGCCACCTGCTGCAGTCTCGCCGACTTCGCGTCAAACACCGCCTCCAACTCGGGGGTGACGGACGAACGCAACTGGTCCAGATCACTGATACGCTGAGCTTCCCAGATCTGCAAGAATAGCTTAATCGGTGATGGCTCCAGCACCTTCTTCTCTTTCTTCACAGGGGACTTGATTGGCTTTGGTGATGCTGGCTTCACCACAGCAACCGGAGCAGGAGGAGGACTGTCCCCAGACTCGGCAGCAGCGATCAGCTTCTCGAGTTCTCTTTCAGCATTCTTCAAGTTGAAGTCCCATTTCGCCAGGCCAACGCCAACAGCAGCCTCAATCGCTTCAGTCAACAACTCGATATCTTGAGACAACTTTGCCACCGCTAAGAATTTAACCATTTGCTTGCGCTCGGAATGTGTGCTCGCAGGAACGGTTTGTGCTTCAAGTGCACGTTCAGCCCCGATTGTTCGAGGATCACCTTCGGGAACACAGAGAACTCTAAGCCGCGCCAACACTCTCTCCACGGCAACAAAGTTTTCGTCGTCCAGAGCTTTCTGGAGAGCTGCCTCTAAGTTAGTCGTATCAACAGAGACAGACGCACTGGGAGCAACAACTTCTTGGGCAGCATCCTCTTCCTGTACGTCTTCGTCGTCCTCCTCATCGTCATTGTCAAATGAAGTAAGATCGGAAGGAATCGTTCCAAGAGTGTCCACAAGTGTTGGCAACTTCGCTTCGACACCCAAGCTGATGGCTTTGGTAGCAGGCCCCAACAACTTCTTCACAATAGCCGCGTCATCATCATCTTCGCCGATGGTAGATAGAGCTTGTGCTACAGATTCCACAGCGCTCTTCTCCTCTAGCGCACGGATGATCATCATTGTAGCTAGCTTCCTTTCCAAAGACTCAACAGAAGGTTCTTCCAGTGTTGCTAAAGATCCCATGAGCGCTTCTGGATCGTTTGCAACCATCGATGCACGGAGCTTCTTGTTGACTGCAGCAATTTTCTCCGTTTTCTGCTTTTGGAGAGCCACAATACTTTTGCTTTTCCTCCGCAAATGGTCGACAGCTAGCCAAGGAGAGCTCTTTTCAGCAACTCTTACAGCATATTCAATCAAGGCAGGATGACCGATCCTGGTAGCATCTGCAATAATTGAATTCACGTATTCTTCTTCGTCCAAACGCGCAATAAGCTGTCGGCCTTCGTTCAACACGCGAATATCCTCCGAAGCGCGCTTTCCTAAGATTTGTGTACAGTTTGCAAGGTGCTGGATAATATCATTTTGGTCGCGTTGCGCCATCGCCTCACGCAAGCCCCGAATAACATACAGCAACCGCGCCGATTTCTTTCGGAAACCACCACGAAGCATATTACGCTGGATCATGGTAGCGCAGGCATTGAGGTACAGGAAACGCGCCTTCTCCAGCTTTTTCCACTGATGACTCGTCAAATACACTTTCGTCTTTCCAACAACAAACTTTTCTTCTTCCAAAACGCCAATAGCAGACAGCGAACGCAACAGCGACTCGAGCGTACCGCGGTGACCACAGACGTTTTTGTAGCGTCGGAAAAAGTGACCGTACGTCAAGTGTACAGTGAAGATAGATCGACTGGCTTGCATAAGCTCAACCAAGTGGTTATCACGGATTTGCTTCATCACGTAGGCCGAGTCGAATACTCCTTCTTCAAGCTCTTCGTTTGGCTTGATGCATACGAGGAAGTTCTTCCCCGTGTGGTTCAATGCGTGGAGCAAGGCGTCAGCTTGGTTGTACACGTCTGTTGCTGCACTGTCACCGGAACTCTTTGCTTCCTTCGCGGAGCTCATGGAGTTTCGGAACTTTGAGGATGTGCTTCGGCGAGCAGCCTGCTTTGCAGCCTTTTCACTAGATGCGGCTGCCATTTGGGCCGCCCCTACGGCATGCAAAACAGCATTCTTGGAGGACTGCATGATAGCAGCGCATGTTGAAGAGATGCTAAGCGAGTTCTTGGATGAGAGCCCCTTGCCATTGTACGTCACCTTGCCACAGTGGTGCTGAACGATAAAGAGTAGCCGCCAATCTTTCGACGGTGCCAGGTATTCATTTGTCGTATCCGCGCCCATGTTGGGTCGCGACAGCCCACCCACGGCCTCGTTACCCGAAAACAGTTTGTTTACGAAGTCCTCGTCATTAGGAGATCGAACCTTTGCGTTCTCTGTCAAAAGATCAAAAATGCCGAAGGGCTTGTCCTCGAACAACTGCAGGCACTTCTCCTGCTCGCTAGTAATGTCCACATTGGAATGCACTGTCAGACGGTTCTCCACTTGCTGCGACTCATCCTCGAGGTCCGAAAAGTTGATAGCTAGTGTGTTTTGCACGTAAAAGTGATGCACCTTTTCACTCCAATAGTTGAAGCAGAGCTGGTCGAAGCTGTTCTGCGACGGGTCCAGATTCTCAAAACCAACCATGTCCAGCACGTGAACGCCCTGTGAATTGATAACGATGTTTGACTTCTCGTAACGATCGAAAATTCCGCCCAGAATGCCATTCAGCGTCTCCACGAGGAAGTTGAAAAGAGACTCGTACAGACTTCGGATGAAGGTGTCCCTAGCCTTCCGTGCCTGATGTACAGTCACCACCTTCAACGACGACACAGTCTTGCCACCATCCTTCGAGAAAAACTGACGGGTGCGGAAGTAATTATCCAGCACGACAGGCTCGACCTCCAGCAGCTTCGCTGCCAGCAGGATCTGAGCGGGGTCCTTCAACGCGCAAGATTGAGCGTCACTCACAGTGGTCGAGTTCGCTCCATTAACAGATTTGCCGCCTTCGGGGTCAGGAATGAAGTCCACATTTCCTAGGTGCAGCAAGGCAGCCACAATGCGCACAATTTCGACACGCTGGTTCTTTCGGATCCGCAACGCCGAAAAACTGGACATCAGGTCGCGGTAGTCGCGAGCATCAAGGGCAAGATTCGTGAGATCAGGGTCAGCTTGTTTTAGAATTGCAAATTCATCCACGCTCTTGTTCATTTCCAGCGAATCGCGAAGCGTAGGGTCATGCTGCACGCCTGCAAGCACCTGGTAAAATACTTGGAAGTTCCGTTCATGGCTCCTGCAGTCGATGACGCGCGATTTCTCGAAATAATGTGTCGTAAATCCACCCCCAATAACGTGACCATGCTTACTGAACTCCACTGAAATCATCTTTGCGAAACGCGATGAGTTCGGGTTCTGGGGAGTTGCTGCGTTTCCGAACGCCTCCAAAATCGTAAATGCGTGCAGAATCTGCTGGCCGATGGGGTGCAGTACACCCGATTCACCCTCCGAATCATTTCGAGGAGCGGCCCCATCTCCAATCTCGCACAAATACTGGACAATCAACTTGGCCGCTTCGGATTTACCCGCGCCCATGCCACCGAGCAGAATCACCGCCTGGTCCTCTCCTGCATCCTGCATACACCTCAGTGCGTTCTGAGCCAGCGCAAACACATGCGGCGGCGCGTCGTTCACCGTGTCCTTCTCGTAGAATGGGGTCTGCTCCCTGCTCTTGTTGTACGCCTGCATATGATCGGGCGTGTAGATCGGCAACGGCGTGATGGGATTCACGCCGACCAGCACCCGATCCACCCACGTGTACACCTGCTCCATGCGATACCTCGCGCGCAGTGTGTACAGCGCCACATTCTCCAACTGCTCGGACGTGAAAGTCTCGGTTCGGCCTGCATCGCCCTGCAAATAAAAATAAGAAAACCAAGAAAAAATAACAATTAAAAACTATGAGAGACCTCAAAACGGAGACCACCTTTGAACGAATCTCTCACGTTTGTAGCCATCAGCGGCACGTTGCTGAGGTCGATAAGAAAACCAAGAAAAAATAACAATTAAAAACTATGAGAGACCTCAACACGGAGACCACCTTTGAACGAATCTCTCACGTTTGTAGCCATCAGCGGCACGTTGCTGAGGTCGTGCAGCTCGAGCGGCAGCAGCTGCTTGGGGTGGTGGCAGGCCGGCAGCTTGACCAATGGGCGTCCGCGGATGGCGCGCTCCTCGCCGTCCTCCGTGTGCACGACCGTCACGTGCTGCTCCTGGTCCGAGTCCTCGTCGAAGAGGAAGCCCGTGCGCACCACCACGGCGGACGTGCAGACGCCGCTCTCATCGCCCACCCACACGAAGTCGCCCTCCTCGATGGGCGTGGGGCCCGTGGAGGAGGACACGGACGCCGAGGTGCCGGCACTGGACGCACTCTTCTTGACGCTGGGGCGCGGGGCCTGGCGCGCCGGCTGCGGAGACGCCTGGGCCGGCGCGTACTCGTCGCTGCTCAGGCGCTGGCTGCCGGGCCGCGCTGGGCCGTTGCTGCGGTAGCTGCGGCGCGGTTCCGCGCTCATGGAGCTCTCCTCCCCGTGCAGGCAGCGACCGTCACTCTGTGCTGACTTGCGGAGCTCTTGTGCTTTGTATGCGGGCAAGAGTGTCGCTTCGTTGAAGCACGCGATTGGCAGAAAACGATGGAGTATAAGGTTTGAGGAGATACGCTCGTGGATAAGATTTTACGTTCACATGGCTACAGTTTGCCAAATGGCGCGGTGACAGCTTGCTGAGCCAGAACATAGATCAGCATAAGGCAGAGCATATGAAGCGAGGCACGCATGTCGGTCCTGCTCGGGCTACATACATGTAAATAGTTAGGACAAAATGCCAACGAGATGACGAGGATACTACTCGGCGACGGACGCAAACATTGAAGGTGGCAAAGCATGTTTCGGCATCACTGGCATGGCAGTCACTGACTGCACACATACATATATGTAGCGACTTGGAACTGTACAATGCTCCCTCCGCCCCCTTCCTGCTCCCTTGCACTCCCAGGCGACGCAGTGCGCATTGAAGAGACCCTACCCTCCGCCCCCTTCCTGCTCCCTTGCACTCCCAGGCGACGCAGTGCGCATTGAAGAGACCCTTCCGTGCTGCGCCGTGGAAATGCCGAGGTCGAATCGATCAGGAGGTTGCACTTGGTTGCCACTGCGACACGATGGTCATCTTGCCGATTGCGCCGGCCACGAAATCGACCAATGGCACCGCGGCGAGCGTCTCCGCTGCGGATTCGCCTAAATTGTCGCATTTCAGCGAATGATGCTCCTCCAAAAGGCGTGGACGCAGCCAATGGCGGGGCGGCCCCGTCTTCGCCGCTTTGTCCTACCTGCCCCCATGTCTGACGTAGCCAAGACCCAAAGCTGAAGCGAGCGAGCAACGCATCCCGACGCCACGCACTTCCGTCTGCAGCTCAGAATTGCATTTGCACTCAAGCGCCCAACCAACCAACCAGCAGTCACTTAAGACACCCTACTTTCTAGACGACCATGCCGATCGAGATCCAGACCCCCGAGGAGTTTAACGCCGCCATCGGCGAGAAGCAGCTGACGGTCGTGCAGTTCTCTGCGCCGTGGTGCGGCGGCTGCAAGATGGTGGCCCCCAAGGTGACGAAGCTGATGGAGAGCGAGTTCTCGAGCGTCAAGTTCCTCAAGGTGAGCGCGGAGGAGCTGGAGGACTTCTGCGAGGAGATCGACGTGGACAGCTTCCCGACGTTCCGCGTGTACAAGAACGGCGAGGTGGCCGCGTCGTACGTGAGCTCCAAGTTCGAGAAGGTGGAGGCGTTCATCCGCGAGAACGCCAACTAAGCGGCGACAGTCTGCTGTCTGCTAGCTGCCACAATGGCGGCCGACGCCGAGGATACGCATGTATCGTCAGCGTGTGCGCCCGTGCGATCAACCCCGTGCTTCGTTTGGTGTTGATCGAGTGGGGCAGTGCGCTTGCGATGGATTGAGCGTGTCGTTAGCACCCCGTTTTGACGATGGAGAGGCAAAGATCACCTAATGTATTGAAATATAAAGCCTTTGCACCCTTCCGACGATGGAGCTGTGTTAATGTGGTTGAGGATCAGGGTGAGGTTAGTGACTTTTCGGTGCTGTAGGTGCTTGTAAGCGGCCCTGTACATGCTCGTATATGTGACGTTGTCTCTTCATGAGTTCCCTGCCTAGAATCTGCGTTGCATCCAGCGTGAAGCACGGCTTAGTGTATCATAACGACGAAAAGACTTTTACTGTTGCTACGAGCAACGAACGATAAAGTAATCCTTGAACCTTGCTAAAGTTTAAAGTACATCCGTCTAACCTCACCTCGATCCTCAACCACATTAACACAGCTCCATCGTCGCAAGGGTGCAAAGGCTTTATATTTCAATACATTAGGTGATCTTTGCCTCTCCATCGTCAAAACGGGGTGCTAACGACACGCTCAATCCATCGCAAGCGCACTGCCCCACTCGATCAACACCAAACGAAGCACGGGGTTGCACGGGGTTGACCGCACGGGAGCACACGCTGTCGATACATGCGTATCCTCGGCCTCAGCCGCCATTGTGGCAGCTAGCAGACAGCGGACTGTCGCCGCTTAGTTGGCGTTCTCGCGGATGAACGCCTCCACCTTCTCGAACTTGGAGCTCACGTACGACGCGGCCACCTCGCCGTTCTTGTACACGCGGAACGTCGGGAAGCTGTCCACGTCGATCTCCTCGCAGAAGTCCTCCAGCTCCTCCGCGCTCACCTTGAGGAACTTGACGCTCGAGAACTCGCTCTCCATCAGCTTCGTCACCTTGGGGGCCACCATCTTGCAGCCGCCGCACCACGGCGCAGAGAACTGCACGACCGTCAGCTGCTTCTCGCCGATGGCGGCGTTGAACTCCTCGGGGGTCTGGATCTCGATCGGCATGGTCGTCTAGGAAGTAGAGTGTCTTAAGTGACTGCTGGTTGGTTGGCTGGGTGCTTGAGTGCAAATGCAATTCTGAGTTGCAGACAGAAGTGCGTGGCGTCGGGATGCGTTGCTCGCTCGCTTCAGCTTTGGGCCTTGGCTACGTCAGACATGGGGGCAGGTAGGACAAAGCGGCGAAGACGGGGCCGCCCCGCCATTGGCTGCGTCCACGCCTTTTGGAGGAGCGTCATTCGCTGAAAATGCGGCAATTTAGGCGAATCCGCAGCGGAGACGATCGCCGCGATGCCATTGGTCGATTTCGTGGCCGGCGCAATCGGCAAGATGACCATCGTGTCCCAGTGGCAACCAAGTGCAACCTCCTGATCGATTCGACTTCGGCACCACGACGCAGCACGGCAGGGTCTCTTCAACGCGCACTGCGTCGCCTGGGAGTCCAAGGAATCATGGCGGGGGCGGACCGATCAATGTAGTGCGAAGCTGCTACATGCATTAGACCTATTGTGCAATCGCTGCGCCGTGGCATCGCTCTCTTCATGGGACCGTGCCACCACTGGCGGCTTCGAGAATCGCCACAAGGTCGGTAAATCCTTTCTGCTCGGCCACCTTAACCGGTGCGAGGCCATCCTTATCTGTTGCTTCCAGCGAGGCGCCGTGCTGAAGCATCAACTTCACGCACTCGACGCGGTGCCACTCGACTGCGCAATGCAGCGGCGACCGACGGATGGACACAATGTTCGGGTCTCCACCGAAGCGCAGCAACACTTGCAAAACATCGGCGTGGCCGTTGGCTGCGGCGTAGTAGAGCGCAGTGCAGCCGTCAATGTCCACGAAGTTGACATCCACCAGCTTCTTCTCCAGCAGCGCTTGCACGAAGTCGGTCTTGCCCTCCACTGCCGCGTAGTGGAACGGGTGCCTCGCCATAACCTTGTCCACTTGTTCCTGCCCGTTGGGATGCAGCGACACGTCGTGCTGAACGAGCAGCTCCAGCATTTCCACCGACCCATTGCCCGCCGCCTCGTGCCACGCCGTGACGCCCATCTTGTCCACGACATACTTGTCGGCTCCGTTGCGCAGCATAAAGTCCACCACAGCCGTGAATCCGCCAGCGACAGCTTCATGGAGCGGCGCGTGGTTGGTGCGGTTGCTGAGGTTCACATCCGCCACCGCCAGCGACAGCTTCATGGAGCGGCGCGTGGTTGGTGCGGTTGCTGAGGTTCACATCCGCCTGCGCTTCCTGCACCAAAAACTTCACCATGTCCTCGTGTCCGTCCTGGCACGCAATGTACACGGCCGTGACGCCCATCTCGTTCTGCTCGTTCACGTTGGCGCCCGCCTCCTTCACAAGGTATCGGGCCAGCTCCACGTAGTTGCCCTTCACCGTGTACATGAGCGGCGTGCGTCCTCTCGTGGTGTGGCAGTCCACCAGCAGCCCGAACTCCACCAGCAGGCGACAGACGTCCAGGTGCCCGTTGATCGCCGCCTCATGCAGCGGCGTGCGCGCGTATTTCTTGCGTCCACCGCCCAGATGGATCTCTCCAGCGCCGAGCTGCAGCAGCGTCTGCACCATCTCGACGTGGCCTTCACTGTCCGCCAGGTGCAGCGCCGTCGAGCCATTGTGGTCCCGAGTGAGCTGCAAGAAGTCGCTGCGCTCGTCCTGCGCCGGTTCCTCCAGCAGCGCCGTCAACGCCTTGCAGTCGCCAGCCTTGGCATGGTGCAGCAACTGGCTGCCGCGGTTCAGGCGCGTGTTGTCCTTCCACTTGGAGCGACGCCGTCCCATACTTGACTTGATAAGTGAGCTCTGATTGGGTAATCGGCGGACGGTCTCCGCTCAAAACCTCAGTCATTCCACCTATTGACTCGCCTGATGACAGGAGCTGGAGGGGGTAGCGCGAGACTACTGCGACTGCAGCAGCTGCAGCATGTAAGGAGCCAATGAGTTAGTTGACTGAAGCGCGAGACTACTGCGACTGCAGCAGCTGCAGCATGTAAGGAGCCAATGAGTTAGTTGACTGGTGATAGGCCTCTGAGAGAGTGTACTTGGGGTTGTGTAGGCCATTGCAAGCATCAGCGACGGGTTCTTCCAGCTGCGGACTGTGCTGTGCGTGCGGCAGCGTATCTGCAGAGCTGTGCACTGGGTATTGTGTGGGGTTAATGGGGGAATTGCTGCAGTATCCTAGGTCTGGGTAATGCAGCTGATGCTATTGAGATCCTCTCGATTGGGTACATCTTGGCGGTGTACGAGGACAAGGAGGGCGTTGTGCTCACTCGGACGCAGCAGAGTAAGCCATGGTTACAGCTGCAGCCCTGGTTGTGGTTACGTTTTGCAGCTCATACTTAGGCTGATGCTTTTGTAGGTTTACTGGCGGCTGCAATCTTCGCGGGCATGTTCACTGGAGGACTGCTGTTCGGCTCCCTGAGCGACTACATTGGTCGGCGGAAGAGTTTGCTCTACTCGCTGCTGCTGAACGGCGTCTTTGGACTCATGTCGGCGTTGTCGCCGAATGTGTACGCACTCATTATCTTCCGCACCTGCGCTGGTGTCGGCATTGGAGGCACCGTGCCGGCAATGTTCACGCTCTGCTCGGAGCACGTACCCGCACACCGTCGAGGCTACTACGTCACAATTGTCGCTGCCTACTGGATGGTGGTAAGTAAAGCGATATATCTTATATCCC
>JAIKVH010000589.1:0-13525 GCA_024679275.1 Phytophthora niederhauseri
TTACAGATAAATCGGGAGTAGTCTCCTGCGAACAATCACTGCATGCAAGCAAACGCAATCGGTCAGTAACAAAACCCTGGTCATATTTCTACCTAATTTCACAGTCACTGGCATTGTAGTCACTGATTGTCTGCACTCTAATCGTCTTCTTCAGCGTCGTCTTCGTCGCTCGAGTATTGGCCGTGAACTTCGTAATACGTAGTATCAGGAAGCTCCAACAAATAGCCAAGATCGTGAGTCGACAAGATAGAGCCGTTGCCGTCTTCATCGCCGCTGTCACCCTCCATAGCAAGGATGTGTGCAGCAGCATCTTCATCATCATCTTCGCTCCCCTCTTCATCTTCTGTGTCTTCGGCTTCTTCTAAGTCGGAATCGGACATCTCTTCCTCGTCATCATCAGTATCTTCTTCCTCTTCGTCCATATTGTCGTCTTCATCACTAGAGTTTTCGTCGTCGTATTCATCGTCGTCCAGCGTGTCTGAATCATCGTCACCGTCCTCTGCATCCGAGTCGTCCTCTGCTGGGCGTTTTCTGCCGACGTCGTACAGACGGCAAATAGAATCGTCATCGTCGACGTCACCAGCCTCCAGGTAGCGCCCTTCAACAACAGATAGCAGCGTGCCATTGGTGTTCAAACTGATATCAAACACAGGTCGACCCAGATCGATCGTCGTGATATCTTTGTAATCTCGCGAGTCCAAAACTCGAAACCACGACTTGAGCTTGCTTTTTCGGCGCTCCAGATAGTCGCCCTGGTAGAACAGTCAGAACAAGTCAGTGACCGTTTGCACCCAGCTATCTCAAGCAGAATTGTACTTACCCCAGCGTACGGATAGTATGCAAGCAACACACTACCGGAAGGATTGAATTTGATGGTGCACTTGTCCAACGCCGGTACCATGCGCAACAGACGATATGTACGGAGGTCCCATACTGCTGAGTTGACGATCACCTCGTTTCCGTTAGGGTGGAAAAAGCCACAACCGACATTGGATAACTTGTCAAACTTGTACAATGCGCGCGTAGGGATACGAGCATCCCAAAGCATTCCATCCGTGAGAATGGTCCCGTCACAAGGCGAGAAGCAACAATTAGTTTCAGCTCCGTAGTCGTTGGAGCGCGCAGCATCCTTCAGGTCGCACAAAACATCTCCAGTAGCGATATCGAGCACAACAGCGCCTTTGACAGTGATACCGAGGTTATGTAACTCATCCTCTTCGTCCATAGGGCGAGCGTCGAGTGCAACGATCCGATCTCCGTAATGATTGAATTGAGGTCGAAGCCCGCCTTTAAATCGCCAACGCTCCACTAGAGCACTCATGTCGTTTGCTTCCCACAGTCCAATTTCATTCACAGCAAGCTCTGAGAGAGCGATCGCCCCTGTTAGAATCAGTCGACTTTGAGCGCCAATGGACGTGGACTCATTCGTTTCCAAGTCGACGATTGCGCTTGACGGCGGGTGACACGTCCATTCTTCAACGACTTCGTCAGACCCGATATTGAATTGACGTAACTCTCCGTCATGATTGGCAATCAGCATGTCTTGCTGATCTTTTCCGAAGAACCGAGCGACACTCACCCCACCCCAGGCGATCGATCCAACGTGAGCACCTACAGTGCGATATGGCCGGTATCGACTAAACACGTAGCGGTCAATTCCGGCATCAGCGTAGTAGGTTGAAAAGGCATGCGGCCCAGCACGATACCCCGTTCGACTTCGACGCAATAACCGCGAACAGATGCTCAAGTTCGACGACATATTTGCTGGAGGATCCGGACACCGATGCAACGATCCTTTACCCAGCAGTTTAAACGGCGGCACCGTTGTAACAGGGTTGGCGCACTGGCGGTGTTGTTCTCGCAAGTAATGCGTTATGATATTGTCCAACTTGCTCGACGCGGTCACCGCGGTAGCTTCGCCATTTGTACTCCATCGCGTATTAATTGGGAGTTTTTGAAGAGCGTCAGAGCACGATGTCTCCGAGGCCAGCCTCGGGGATGTTACTGACTGCTTGCACGAAGTATCTTGAAAAAGATGTGGCCTGGAGAAAGCCTGGAGCATTCGTTTCCTCGATTGGCAATAAGGAGTGGCTGGAGTGGCGGCGTTAACTTTTCCATCTAACGGTCGGGATATTTTCACTGATAGACGAGAACCCTGAGTAGGTTCTGCAACCTGAACTTTCTTCAGCTCTGGCACAATCGAACCCAACGATGAAACTCGCTGCAGTTTCTTCGGGCGCGGTGTGTCATCCCCGCTCAGATACCCACTTTCGCGTCGACTTGCAACGCTAGGGGGCACTTCTTGACTGGCAACTACTTGCTTCTTGTGCGGTGTCAAGCTCGTCTGACCTGAAGAAGCTGTTCCACCATTAACCAGGATCGGTTCAGTTCGGGAAGTCTGGCCATCGCCAGCCGAAGATTCTTTCCTTTGCTTCTCAACGTGAATCTTGGCCTCGTCAACAAGAGCAGATGCAGCGTGATGTAGTCCTTTCGTGACGAGATGGTCATGAATTAGACGCAGTAACTCATTCTCGTCGTAAGTAATCTTGGTATTTGCAACGATGCTTGCCTTTTCAATTTTCCTCACAGTAGGGTCCGTTGCCTCGTTGATCACAACGTTGGACGCCCGATGTGTCACGTGAGAAATCAAATCCAAGGCAGACTCCCGAAAGCGCACGTGAATGTCAGCGTTTTCCTCCAAAACAGGATCACTGCGAATCATATCAGACAGTAGTTGCCCGACCTGCATCTTCTCAAGAATTTGGGAAATGTGCCGGTCGCGAGATAACCCGAGCAGCGCACGCGTCGCCAGAAGTCGAATTGCATCTGCATTCTGCACCGAGCGCTTGTACCGAAGTAGATAGACACACACCTTGATGGCATTTCTCTCCCTCGCCAATTTTCGCACAGGCCGCAGCATTTTGTCATCTTTAGCTTTAGAACAGCAGTTCGAACAGTTATCGGGCGTAGCCGCGTTCGGTCCTTGGTCTGTTGTCTCCGAGCTTGAGCGTTGCGCCAGGTCATCTTTCTTCGTTCTCATGCTTCTAGCAGTCAATGTGTACTGCCGGATATCTTTGTAAGGGTGTTGCCAACAGTCCTCGTGGTGAGGTGGAGACACACAATTGCAGAATACTCGCAGCGCGTCTCGAACCAACTCCGAGTCTCTCGGATTGCTGCTCATTGCAATTTCCAGCAGAATTGCCATCCCAAGCTGCTTGGAAGTGCTACCCTCGTCTAGGGTTATTTCTGTCGAGCATACCTCATTAGCCAAAGTGGGAACCACGAGCGTCAGAACGCGAAGAGAGTCCAAGCAAAACTGTGCGCGCTCTCCGGTCCATATCCGTATAGTCGAGGAGTTGGCATCCGGATCAGTATTTTGCATTACTGAGCACATCATAGCCACAACCTCCAAAAGCACTAGAATGCCACGCAAATGACTGAGTTTTGCGGCGGGAGGCCACATCCCATTACCCGGACCGGTTGCAGCAGACCATGAATTGTTGGAGTTGCCACTGCTTGCACTGAAGCGATATTTCTCGTAAAATATCATATTTTGCTCGTGAGTCTTGTCGTCGAGGTCGATTGCCTTAGACCAGTTAATTTTCGGGACCCGAGCTGGGATTCGAGACGCCGCGGTTGCCGCCGTTAATACCGGCGCTGTGTTAGACTGTCGATTTGACGGATGGTTCAGTTGTGCAAGCTTTCTCCGGAGCCGATGAGTCACCATAGCCATATGCATACGCACGTACTGACGCAAGCACAAGCAGGCATCTTGAGCAAGTTGTCTTTGTGCCGCTGATTTCGGGTGATTGCCCACTCGGATGATATTCAGGATAGTGTACAGTCCATTGTGCTTCTCGAAGTAGTCCAGAATCGCCTTGAACCCCAGCGTCAAGCTGAAAAACACCACAGCGTTCTGTCTTGCACGATCATTCGGGCTGGAAAGCAGAGTAAACGCGGCTGACAACATGTTTTCCGGACTCATCACAACCAGGCGCTCAATAACTGCAGACGAAGATGCAAATCCGTGAAGGCACATTGAAAGGCTGCGATCCAGCAAACCGACTTGGCCTGCTGCTTGCTGTAACGTGAATACCGTGAACAGTAGGTCTACTCCCCCCGACTCAACAAGCGAAAACGAAAACTTCTTGTGCGCGAGGAAATGCGACGTTAGCGTCATCGTGTGCGATATCACTGCTGGATTCTTGCTATGCAAGAACGTGATGACGGTCCCAACGATGTCTTCTTTCAGAGCTGGTGCAAATATTTCCAGATATTCTCCCATCGATCCCAGACAATCCAGAGTGTACAGCAACTCGAGCATTACCAGACGCTTGAAGTCCTCTTCATGATGCTCAGGACGTGGCATCACGATCGATCCGTCTTCAAAGCCACCCAACACGTCTTCATCGCCACCTGAAATCGGCAACGACTGCTGTATGGGAACTGCCACCGCCGGCTCCTCCTCCTCTTCGGCATCAATGCTTGCCGCAGCATCCGTACCTTCGCCATGCTCGTTGCCATGTGCTGGTGCCCGACTGCCAATATCCGAGTGCTTCCTCTTCAGCGATCTCTGCGGCGTTGTCGCTTTTGTCGACGTGTTGCCTCCACCACCTGCAATTTTCTTATGGCGAGACGAAGCCAGCCGCAAGTGATCCTGGATATACTTGACCGCTTGCTGGCGCTCCTTCTCCAACTTGGACGCGTACATCCTGGCCCGCCTGTAGTTTTCTTATGGCGAGACGAAGCCAGCCGCAAGTGGTCCTGGATATACTTGACCGCTTGCTGGCGCTCCTTCTCCAACTTGGACGCGTACATCCTGGCCCTCTTCAACAATTTAACCGGCGTGTCATTATTCACCACAGTGTCCGCAACCGAGCGGTCTCTCAGCCCCACAGACAGCAACCCCGTCGCATAGCACCGCAGTCCTGGATCGCTATCCGTAGCGAAGCCACACACTCGCTCCAACATCTCCTCATCGTCGTCCAGCATGCGCACGATCGCTCGGCTATTGACCGGCACCGTGGCCAGCAGCAACCGACACGTCGCAGCCTTGACGCGGTTCACACTCAGATCCGACAGCTTCCCCTCCAGCTAAAGACCACAAAATAGCACCCAAATGAGTCAAATGAACGTCCTCCCTCCCCTCAAAAGGCTGCATACCATTGGGTAGAAGTCCTCGTTCTGCTCCAGCACTTGCAGCAGGTTCCCAATGAGGTGGCCTATAGAAAATAAAACCCAAAAGACCCACGTCAACTCTCCATCTTCCTCACAGCTTCAACTTGTGGGTGGGTCGGATCTTACCGTCGCGGCGGTACGGGGACGATCTCTCCTTGCGGAAGTTGGTCTCGACCTCCTCCAGCGTCTCGGCGATCCTGTATCACCCATTCACCCAGATGACGTCATCACTAGGCCCGCTTCCACGGCGAAAAAAACCCATTCTTGGGGTCTCTTACATGTTGAGCTTGGTGATGACCTCGTCGTCCGAGAGCGCGGGCACCTGCGGGTCCGTCTGCGTGAGCTCCTGCGACAGCTGGAAGACGCGCTCCTCCAGCGGGTGCAGCAGCTCCTCGGCGCCCACCACGACCGTCTCGCGGTGCGAGCGCGGCGAAGGCGACGGCGACGCCATGAGCAGATCGCAATGCTTGCTTCCTTTCCGCTGCTAAACGTAAAGTGAAGGGCGCAAAAGCCGACATATCACTCACCAGAGGGATTCGCCTTGCTTTCTACAGTAGAGTTTCTCAAAAATTCACCGGTAATCCGCAGTCTGATTCAGTATATGGCTACATATTCCTGTGCAAAGGATGCTAAGTATTAATATCACTTCTTAGAGGATCGTCACCAACCAACACTCCTGCAGTTCCGCAATATGTCCTTCTCGTTCAACTTCGCGCTGGATGGCGCTGCTGCAGAGGCGTCCCAGGCCCCTTCTCCGGCCTCTTCCAGCGCCCCTGTGCCCACGCGCAAGGGCGAGCGCTTCGTCCCGTCCGCGTCTTCGTCGTCGTCGGCTTCGTCGGCTTCGTCCGCCGCCTCCTTCTCCGCCGTCCAAGTGACGAGCGACCTGAGCTTCGACATCGTCAACACGGCGGACGCCGGCTTCCTGGCGCGCACGGGCGCCATCAGCTCCATCCTGAGCACGTCGGACGTGCAGACGGGCGTGTACGAGGGCGGCTTCAAGCTCTGGGAGTGCGCCCTGGACCTGGTGCGCTTCGTGGAGGCGCAGCTGCGGCAGGGCGGCGCGCAGATGCCCCCGGCGGCGGTGCTGGAGCTGGGCTGCGGCCACGGCCTGCCGGGCATCCACGCGCTGCAGCGCGGCGCCCAGCGCGTGGTGTTCAGCGACTACAACAAGGAGGTGCTGGAGCTCACGACGAGCCCCAACGTGCGGCGCAACGTGGGCGACCAGCTCTACAGCAAGGCCGAGTTCTACGCCGGAGCCTGGAGCAGCATGACCGAGTATATGAGGGACGTGGAGCACCTCAGTGAGGACCAGATGCGGTTCGATCTCATCCTCACGGCCGAGACCATCTACACGGAGGCGGTGGCGGTGGAACTGTACCAGGTGCGTGCGTCAGGTGGTTGGGCTGGGTTTTTGTGTCGCATGACTAACGTGGCCTGTGTAAAATCAATGCATGTGCAGACGATCAAGAGGCATCTGCGGCGCGCACCGCACGCCCGCGCGCTGGTGGCTGCTAAGAAGTACTACTTCGGCACCAATGGCAGCGTGCAGCACTTCGTGGGGCTCGTGCAGGCCGACGGAGTGCTCCGGGCCGAAACCGTATGGGAAGAGCGCGACTGCAGATCGAATATTCGCGAGATTGTGCAGCTCTCTTATGCGGCCTAAAAGGTGGGGGCGGGGGGGCTTTCTAGAATGCGGGAATGTATCTCGAGGCATGAGATTCAAACGCGAATGAATGAAGCGAACCATTTTTTGCTGTTTGCCAGCAGGGTTTTCTGGTCAACGCACTCTCAACCATGGGTGGATCCAACGAGCTCACTGACAAGGCCAACGTCTGCTGCTGGCATCGCTTGCCTTCCTACCTAAATTTAGATGGTCGTCGTCTTCTCTCGAGCCGTGAAAATATCTCGCCAAAAATGCCAGGCTCTCTTCCCAAGTATCTGCTGGCAGTGGGCGTGGCCGTTTCACCGGTGGCGTGCGGCATTCGGGCAAGGGTAGCCGCCGCCGCCGCAGGACTCTATTGTCTGCGTCAATCGCTCCTCCTACAAATTTGGAGCACTCGGCAATAGTCTGTTCACTGGAATATGGAGGGGCCTCCTGTGGGCAGCTTGGCGCTGAGCGGCGCTGGCTATGCCCTGGGCAAGGCACGGGCCAGCCGTCCAACCCGACCAGCGGGTAGGATGCCGCGAGCGCCTCCTCCAGATAGTGAAGCAAGCCTGGAGCCTCAGTTAGCGCCCAAGATCACGACGGTGGAGGCACTGATCAAGGAGCTGCGCAAGGTCACCCACGCGATGTTCTGTACGGTCGACCCAAGTATCCCGAGCTCAAGCGCCTACGAGAACTACTCGCGCCAAGCATTCCGTTTCTTCACAACTACCAACTCCATCACACCGGAATGCTTTCACCACAAGGTTGTGCGGCTCGGTCTACACGTCACCCCACGGTTGTGCAACGAGCTGTTTCGACGCATTGACCAAGAAGACCTCGGTGAGATCGTCTATCCTACGTTTGCACAACGAGTGTTCCTGCCAGAAACATTTTTCTCGCCCGATGAGCCAACACAAGCGCCAGGCAACGGCTCACACACTAAGATCTCTATCAAACTTGAACCCGCAGCCCGACCTGCGATCAGGTCTCCACGACAGGTTGGTGGGAATACCAACAATGCGGCAAATGCTGTACCCAACTCGAGGAAGTCAACTCCAGTGTACGAGTATATGGCCCTGGATGAACTTGAAAAGTGCATTGTTCGGAGACTTGAAGAGAAAATGCCGCGTGGTGCAACGGACGCTCTTGGACAAGCTTTCCGTTTCTTCACCAATTCGGACACCATCACATTTGCAGAATTTCATCGCCACTTAGGCATGCTGCAGATACAGATTTCTCCACCGAAGTGCAGGGAGCTCTTCGTCCGGTTCGACAGAGATAGGGATGGGGTCATTGATACAATTGAATTCGCCACGACGCTCTTTACCAAGGAAAACCGAGCACCCGACCCCCACCTAAGTGCAGGGAGCTCTTCGTCCGGTTCGACAGAGATAGGGACGGGGTCATTGATACAATTGAATTCGCCACGACGCTCTTTACCAAGGAAAACCGAGCACCCGACCGGCCGACCAGTGCACGAAGCGACCCAAGTGCGGCAGACCAGGAGGCATCAGTCTCAACCAAGCAGCTTGTGACGATGATACGTGAAAGAATGGATCAGCTCTCGGAGGAAACGGACCGTTTCCAGCAAGCTTTCATGCTATTCGGAAAGCCTGCCGGGATCTCCTGCAGCGATTTAAACTCTGCCCTGAGGAGGCTCAGGCTGAGGGTTTCAGAAAAACAGCTGCAGGATCTATTCGACACGTTTGACTTCGATAAGACTGGCGAGCTAGATGTGAACAAGTTTGTCCAAGGTGTCATGCTCGATGACTACTCCACTTCATTCTGGTTGTCTGTGAAGGACAGGCAAAAAGTTGACGATTCGAGGCGGAAATTGTACTCGATGGCAGTGCAATCAGTGCAAGAATCGTGGACTATTGCTGACATCGAGCGCATGCTGCGCGAGAAGATTGAGCAGCGCACGTCTCGTTCATCAGACTGCTTCAGACAGGCCTTTCGCATTTTCAAGAAAGTGAACGGGATCAAGCCCCACGAGTTTCACGCAGCACTGGAAGCAATTGGACTGGCGCTAACTCGCGTCCAGTCTGACATTCTGTTCCGTCGGTTTGACAAGGATGGCAGTGGAGACATTGACTTGAACGAGTTCATCCACGGCGTGCTGCCTCCTGATTACATTGGAATTTCCTGGGTAGCTGCAGCCGACGAGCTACACCGGATCGAGGCGAAAAAGAAGAAAGAGACAGCTATGGCAAACCCTGAGCAATACATGACTGAAATTGAGATGGAAAGCTGGAGTCTGGATGAAATCGAAATGCGCATTCGGGACAAAATCCAACAGGCGACGTCACGTAGCTCTGATACCTTCCGCCAGGCATACAAGATCTTCAAGAAGGCCAGCCATGTGACAATGGACGAGTTTCGGGAGCGACTTCTTGCTCTTGGCTTCCGTCTGACCCCAGCGCAGTGCCTAGGACTGTTCAAGAGATACGACACGGACAACAGTAACGATCTGGACTTGCAGGAGTTTTGCATGAAGATCCTGCCACCAGACTACACTCACGACGGGGATCACTGGTCGCATTCGGAAAAGTATAGGAAGGAGCGCCAGCGACAGAAACTGGAATACGTGAAGAGATCGAAGAACGGGTTGATCATGCTGCCGAAATTTATCGAGTCGCACCGCTTTACTCGAGGGCACTACGTTTCTCGCACGTTTGAAGGAATGCAGGAGGAGACAATGCCATCGTTCAGTAGTCGCAGTGATGGGAGCAGTAAAACTGGGACAACTCGACCGTCGACGAGCTCTACCGTCGACGAAGTAACTCGTCCCAGTAGCCCTCGACCTCCCCGCACATCTCGACCTCCATCTACCAGTACCACCGAAAGCTCCACTTCTCAGTACCTGCCAAGCCCCCGCCATCGTCCAACGCCTGCTTCTCCTACAAGTCCATTGGCATCTTGTAGCCCACGGAAGATCCGTACCGCGGTGTCTGCAGTCAGCAGTCGACCAAGTGATACCCACGCATATTCAATGCAAGCGGCCCCACCGACGTCTCCACGGATTGTGTCGCCTACTCGACCAATGTCTCCTCGGGCACCTCCATCGACTCCTCTTTCACCACACCGCCAGGGCCGCCCAATGACCCCCAGAAAGCCCTCACCGCAAGCGGAGGACGTTGCGATCGAGTACGAAGACGAAGAGATAATTGAAGACGATGATGTGATGTCGCTAGAATTATCCCGAGTGAAGAAGCTGTCGCGACACCGGCGAAAGCATGGTAAATCCAGCCGCCGCCACCACCACAGCACCCACGACAGTGAGCGGAGTAGCAGTTCGTCGGGTCAAGTGTCAGTGCGCGCCGCTGAAAGTGTTGCGGGCAGTTCCACGAGTACAGCAAGTGGAGCTGTGGGAACAGCCAAGCACATGCCTCAACGGAACCACGTCCTGCTTATCAAGCGCTTCATGCAGGCAGCCGGCAAAGGATCGGAGCTGAGCTCGTCAAGGAGCGTGAAGCGGCTCAGTGTTGCGCGCCGATAAGCTATTGCACCCGCCTGAGCCCCCAAGATAAAACTATCCTGAAAAAGCAAGTCAACCAACCACGAACACGTAACTCAAGCAAATCTAGCGGACCAAACGAGATGAACGCTGCGACGAGCCCCAAGCAGAAAGAATAACTTAAACATTGGTACATCTGATGCCAACTACGAAGACATCTACACCTGCACACACACACCAGATTGACAGCCACACAACGATGGATGCATCGGAATAGAATGGAGGTGGCCAGACCGCAACGATATACCCACCATGAAGAAGCCAACCCAAAAAGTAAAGTAGCATCATAATTGCTAGGCAAACAATGAGCGATACAAAAGCTTCTTGAAGCAAAAGCAATTCTCCTACACTGCTTGTCTTACTGCTTCCCCTTCCTACTGTCGTGCCTACTTCTTCTCGAAAATGGAGTAATCCAGCTGGAAGAGCGCAGCGAGCAGCAGTGCGCGGTCTTGTGGGGTCGAGTCACGTGGAAACTGGAGCACGTAGTTCGTGAATCCCCCACCAGCGCGGCAAAACGCTTTGAGGCACTCCCCACTGCCGAAGCTCACCTGCAAGTTGGCTACTACCGCTCCTTCGGGGTCCAAGATGTCGTACACCGCGTCATTGCGGCAGCAGGACGGCGCGCAGCAGTTGTTGACTCGGCCACAGCACGCCACGTTGACTCGCATTGAGTAGCGCTTCTCGTAAGACCCGTCAGGTAGTGCGCGCTCGATGTCCGTGTAAGCTGTGGCGAGACAACACGCCGAGCAGCAACGATTCATGTACGGCGAGAAGTCCTCTCGAATGCGGCCAATGTGTTTAACTTCTCCGTTCTCGCCACTCAAGCCGTCCAGCCGCATTTCCAGCGGGCAGCACATTCCGCCGCCGCATTTGAATGGACGCTCGATCACGTACACGTCGCCTGTATCTCCAGCGACAGTGAAGTGCATCTTGAGCGGGCGCAGGTAGGCGCAGCCGAGGTACTGCAGCACAATCCGCGTACAGAACCAGCTCTCTTCTTGGGCACGCATGAACGGCTCGAGGGCCCTCAGCTCGGCTCCAGCCGGGGACCACAGAACCAGCTCTCTTCTTGGGCACGCATGAACGGCTCGAGGGCCCTCAGCTCGGCTCCAGCTGCATCCTTTGGGTCGTTCTTGACCTTCTTGTCAGCCGGCAAGCGGTGAATGGAGTACTTGTTTTTGGCCTCCCAAGGAAGACCAACTGCCTGAGCGACCATCTCGCCGACTTGCGTGGCTTGGCGGACCACCACACCGTCGATTTCACCGAGTTGTTTCTGGATGAGTTCATAGCCTCCAGTACTGCGCTTCATATTGTCTGGCTAACCTTGGCGGTGAATGCCTGTGATGGACTTGACGAGCGATATGGGAGAATGAACGAGTGAACAAAGGTAGCTGCACATCAGGGCCAGAGGATTGTCGAAGTAGGTGGGACGGAGACTTGAGTCGTTTCCTCTGCATGTAGGAACGGATGTCAACGGATGTCTATTTCAGTTGACGTGAAGTGAAGAAGCCTTGGGAGCATGTAGGAACGGATGTCAACGGATGTCTATTTCAGTTGACGTGAAGTGAAGAAGCCTTGGGAAATCTTTTGCAACCACCGGTACCGCACATGAGCTCTTCAACGAGTTAGCGCGGATGCTTGTCGATACTCGCCTTCCACTTGTTGACTGTCTTCAAGCGTTTGTCGCGGTGGGCTGGCTTTTTAATCTGCTGGAGCCTTCCACTTGTTGACTGTCTTCAAGCGTTTGTCGCGGTGGGCTGGCTTTTTAATCTGCTGGATACAGCTTTTAAGTTTCCAAACGCAGGTGCGCACCGTTGGGTCTGCCAGTGGCTTCCAATCCATTGAATTGTAGGACACCACGCCGTTAAGCTCTTTCATCAACTTGTCAAGCTGGTCCAGAGAGAAAATGCCGTCCTGCCACTGCTCCACTTGAGCCAGAAGCGACTTAACCAGGTCCTGCTTCGCCAATGTCGTTTTTGAGATGCGAGGTGATTGAGAAGCCTTGTTCGGTTTTGATTTTGCATCAAGCAGATCCATGATGCTTATAACAAGCCTGAACGCAGAAAATGAGAAGTTTGTGAGAAAAGTCCATGAGGGCAATGTAAACTTGCGAACGTACCTTTGCCATCCAACTTGGTTGCCCAGCCTCTTGCTGTAATCACGCACACTATCCGCAAAGCGAAGATATTCTTGGGTCAGATCATTCCGTAGCGGGACCTGGCTAATCCAGCGGCCCACGCTCTCAACAGAGGCTCGTAGCTCTTCTTGGTGTGCACAATCCGTGTCATCTGCCAGCACTTGTTGAACCACCCCAAGCGCCTCGAGAATACATGCAGGCTTTTCAGCCCAGGACAGTGTCTGAATTTTAGAACTCAGAGTGCGATAAATGCGAAGACCTTCCTCCAACGACCGGGATCCAATCGTACTGGACGGCTCTGACTGTTCTGTTGCTGAGGCAGGAATACTCATTTCGAGACTTTCCAGTTGCGCTCGAACACTATTCATACCAACAAAAATACAATCAATCGTCAATAACTTTTCAATGCTAGAGAAGTGACACAACAAGCATTTAGACCGTACCGATGGAAGTAAACCCTCAACTGCTCGTTCTTGGAGCAAGCGTCTGTCAGCGCCGCGATCACAGACCGCACTTCCTTAACGCGCTCATCCATCCACTCAAGCTTTTGGAAAAGCGTAGCTGCAGCCTCCAGCGCGCGAGCAGCAACCTCTGCGGCCGGCTTGTCTGTCGTGCTAGCGTCGCAACTGGCTTGGTGCTTGAGAATACGCTTGAGGTCAAACAGTGCCTCCGCCCACTGATTCACCATGTCAAACTGGATCCTCCTGTTGACCGTCCGAACCGTCGAAATCGTCTTCAAAGCACTATGGGCCATGGCCAGATCTCCACTCAACTTGCCATCACCAGACACGTCCTCCCTCTTGCCTTCCGGTTTCGTTCGCTTCGTCTTCTTCTTGCCTTTCGGCTTTACTTCTTCTTCTTCCTCCTCACTGCTCGAAGAAGAAGACGATGAAGAAGACGAAGAATCACTCTCTTCCTTCTCTGGCTCTTTTCTCTCCGCCACTTTCTCCTTCTCCTTTCTCTTTCGCTTCTCCCGAGTCTTCTTTTCCTTCTCTTTCTTCTGCTTCCGTTCATCATCGTCACCAGCCTCCTCCTCCTCCTACAATAT
>JAIKVH010000590.1:0-13523 GCA_024679275.1 Phytophthora niederhauseri
TAGCGCTTCATCCACACACACACACGGCCATTCGACTGACGTACATCAACGATGCTGCAGCGGTTGATGCTCCGGCCGCGCGGGTCGGCGCTGGCGGCGTCTGTGCTGCGTGCTGGCGCCAGCAGCGACGTATTCACGCCAGCTTTCGGCGCTCGCTCGCTGCGCACTGCGCGCGGAGGCTCGCGCCGCCACAAGGACCACATGGCGCGCATCGCCAAGCTCGAGGCGCTGACCCAGCAGCGCGAGCAGGCGCGCGTGGAGCAGCGACAGCGCGTGCTGGAGGCGCGCGCCATGCCACGAGCCATTCCAGCCTACATCCGCGTGCGCGACCTGGCCAAGACCATCCGCCAGCCGCTGGACAAGGTGCTCAAGTGCGTGGTGACCAAGTCGAACCGCCGCTTCCAGCTCAAGGCCAAGGACCACCCGCCCGCCGAGTTCGGCAGCGTCAAGAAGATCGTTCTGCCGTTCCGAGTGGCTCAGGATGTGGCTGAGCAGTTTGGCGTGCAAGTGGCGTACGACGACGTGGAGCCGCAGCTGCTGGACGCGGCCTCGGACGTCCCCGAGGGGCTGCTGGGCGTCCGGCAGCCCGTGATCGCCGTTATGGGCCACGTGGACCACGGCAAAACGACGCTCATGGACACTCTGAGGCGCCAGATGAAGGCAGGACTGAAGCAGATCGCGCCCTACGAGAAGCACGGCATCACCCAGAAGATCAACGTGTGCGAGGCGGCGTTGACGCCCGATGTGAAGGCGACGTTCTTGGATACGCCTGGACACTTCCACTTCTTCCGTATGCGCTCGAGCGCGGCGCAAGTGGCAGATGCGGTGCTGCTGATTGTCGCGGCGGATGAAGGCGTGCTGCTGCAGACGGAGGAGTCCATTGGTGCGATTGAGGAGGCCGGACTGCCTGCTGTGATCTGCATCAACAAGGTGGATCTGCTGGGTGAGGATGGAGACGAACAGGTTGAGAAGATCGTGGACGAGCTGCGCTCGTTTGTCGCGCTGCAAGACAGCCCCGTGCTGACGATCTCAGGCAAGACCGGAGCTGGTCTGGACGACCTGAAGCACACGGTTTGGGAGCTGGTGACTGGACTTGCTGATGATCAAAGGCTGGATGCCATGGTTGGATCGGTCACACAGGCCGAGGGACTCGTGCTCGAGAGCGTGGCCTTGAAGGGACGTGGAACGGTGCTGCGTGTTCTGATCAAGAACGGCGAATTGGCAGCCAAGCAGCACTTCGTGGCCGGCATGATTCACGGCGTGGTTCGCAACATGCGTGATGCTGAAGGACACGAAGTCAAGCGCGCATTGCCTGGTACAGTCGTCGACATCACGTACTCTAACAAATCGAAGAACGTGGACGCTCCTAACGAGCACGGCTTCTTCGTGCTCCCGGAAGCCCGCGCAAAGCAGGTGATCGAACAGAGGTACGTCTTGTTCAAGGATAACTTGCTGTCAGTTCTTGCTGACGCTTTTGTTGCTGCTGTAACAGGGAACTTGCTTTGGAGTTCAACGACTGCCTGCTACCTGACGAAGGCGGTGCGCACACCACGGGCACTGATGCCGAATACACGGAAGCAGAAGAGGTCGACCAGGGAGAGTCGGACGTTGAGGAAACCAGCGACGAAGTCGAAGAAGAAGATGACGACGTCATTGATGAGAACGATCTGATTGAAACCAAGTCGATCATTGTGAAGGCTGACGGCGCTGGGTCACTTACCAGCATCCAGGACACTGTGGATGAGATGCCCGGCATTTCGGTACGACCATGTAGAGGAATCGCATGGTATTGTCAAACCATACTAACCGTTTGTTGTTGAATGCAGACTGTGCGGCTGGGCATTGGCAATATCTCGGCGAAGGACATTGATGTGGCGATCAATGGCAAGTGCCCGATCTTCGGCTTCAACGTGAAGCTGCGCAGTCGTGAGGCAAAGTTGGCTACGGAGAGGGGCGTGCGAGTTGTGCTACACTCGACTGTGCATGAGTTGATTGAGGATATCACTGCGTTCGAGCGCAGTGATATCATATCCTCAATCAACTCTGAAGAGGATGAAGTTGACGAGTAAGGTGCACAATCAGATTGCTCACATCATAGACATTCATATAGAGAGACCACCACCTTTTTCCGCTGCAATTGCTGCATTTTGCTGTGCTCTAACGGGGACCTGGGACGTGAGTCATTGGGAAGGTGTTGTCAAGTACGACAAAATGCAAGACAGTTAGATTGAAATCCTTGAAGTGCGAGCTGGTTGCGAGGTTCCGCGTCAGTCTTCATTTGGGCGAGACAATAAAACACTGGAGCGAAGAGGAAGAGCGTGCGCTTGCTCGTGCCTACGGCCGAGTGCTGTCGGGCATGGCAAGCGGCTGCCGCCCTCCGCCAGTCCGTGTATATGCGGAGTTCATCCGCTGCAACGGTGGCGCAACAACGCGATCGCGTAATGCAGTCGTCGTGAAAGCTGGAGCGCTCTGGTCGGCATGTCGATCAGTTCGCGCGTTTGATCATCAGCGCAGTGTGAGTGGGGGGCGCCCATGGTTTAGCCTGGACCTCGCGGAGAAGCGGCTGCAGAACAAACTGATGGGGAACATCAAAGGACTGGTGTCGCTCGCTGAATCTGTCTATGGCATATTTAGCGACAGTCCGTCAAGAGCTGCTGGGGTTCCACGTTGCCAGCAAGTCCGAGAAGCGCAACCAGAGCAACCGGCCGAAGCTGCGAAGCCGCACCGCAGTGAAATGGCATATTTAGCGACAGTCCGTCAAGAGCTGCTGGGGTTCCACGTCGCCAGCAAGTCCGAGAAGCGCAACCAGAGCAACCGGCCGAAGCTGCGAAGCCGCACCGCAGTGAAGCTCACAAGGAGCGTCATCTGGACTTGAACTCGCCGCACGAATGGCCCAGCCCGAAGAAGCGTCACCTAGAATCGGCATGCACGAGCGACGCTGAGTCCGATGAGGACGATGAGGAGTACTCGCCTCGGAAGCCGTCGCTGAGGAAGGAATCGGGGCATGGGTACGAGGATGTCCTCAGGGGCGTAGTAACCAGACAGTATGGGCAGTTTGCCGAAGTGGAGCAGAAGCTGCGGACGAAAAGATTCGACAACATGTCGCGAGAGAACGAGTACGTTCTGGAGCGCGTGAAGAGCAATCCCCCGGCCACGCTCGCAGGTGCCTGCCAGATTGAAGACTTCCTCACGCGCCAAGGCGAATGCCTGCTGGAAAGCTTGGAGTTGATGGACAAGCAGGACGAAACGGAGCGGTTCGCGTTGCGCTGGGGGTAGCGTGCTGTGGGTGGAGCAGCATTTCTCGAGTGTATTGCAGTTGTGTTTGTGTTGCTAGTCAGAGTAGAGTAGCCTACTCTAGCCTAGAGTCTCTAGGAGGACTAGGAGGATCATTTGAATGCATCTTGTGATCGTTTGCCCACTCCTTCTTCCTTTGCAGATGCAGATGAAAGCGGGTACATGGCCTGAGTCAGCAAACGTAGCTTCACGAGCATCTCGTGGCATCGCACTGCTACATCGATACCCTACCGAAGCTGCACATCGAGCACTTCGGTAGGGTATCCCTTCGGACGAAATGGGTTCAAAGTGGAGCATACTGAAATCAAGATATATTTCACCCCATAGTCAGTTGATAAATCAATCTGAGAATGGGATTTTCTCTCCATTCTCAGATTGATTTAACGTTAGAGCAGATCACCACCATGATGGCGTTCGGGGCGCCTAGAGTCTCTAGGAGGACTAGGAGGATCATCTTGAATGCATCTTGTGATCGTTTACCCACTCCTTCTTCCTTTGCAGATGAAATCGGGTACATGACCTGAGTCAGCAAACGTAGCTTCACAAGCATCTCGTGGCATCGCACTGCTACATCGAGCAGCTTCGGTAGGGTATCCCTTCGGACGAAATGGGTTCAAAATGGAGCATACTGAAATCAAGATATATTTCACCCATAGTCAGTTCAAGATTCCTTTTCTCTCCATTCTCAGATTGATTTAACGTTAGAGCAGATCACCACCATGATGGCGTTCGGGGACGACCCGGACGACGGCTTGTCGGAGCGGCTGCTGGGGGAGACCGAGGCGTCCGCCAGCTCCGCGTCCACTGCGCCCCCCTCGGACGACTTCGAGCTCATCTCGGAGCGGGAGACGCTCGTGTTCGAGGACGATTTCTTCCGCCAGCAGCAGCGCCTTGGCAAGCGCGGAGGCTTCTTCCAGACGTATCTGATGGAGAAGATCCAGCCCGGATCAGGTAACCGCACGCACAGCTTCATGCTGCCTTACGTATACACTGCTAATTGCTCACTCACTACCGTCCATTGCTGTGATGCAGTGAAAGGTTCCATGTTCACGATGACCGTAGCTATCGTGGGCGCTGGCGTCTTGGCGCTTCCCTACGCCGTGCAGCAGGCGGGACTGGTGCTGGGCATCTCATTGATTGCGCTGGGGGCAGTCGCTACCAACTTTACGCTGCGGCTGCTGCTGGAGTGCTCGGACCTGGGGCAGGCGCGATCCTACATGGACTTGGCTTCGGCCACTGGAGGACGCAAACTCGCGGGCTTCACGCAGCTGGTGGTGTGCATGAACCTGTTCGGAACGAGCATCGGCTACCTCGTGGGTAGTGCAGAGCTCATTCAGCTGGCGTTGAGGACGTTCTTGGGGAGCCTGAGTCAGAGCATCTTTCTGGATCGGCAGGCACTGATCTTGATGCTGACGGGGCTGTTGGTGCTGCCGCTGTCACTACTGAGGAGCTTGGAGTCGCTGAGGTTCTCGTCGCTGTTTTCGATTGTGTGCATTGTGTTCATGGCGTTGGTAATTGTGATCAAGTACTTCCAGTTCGTGCACGAAGGGCTGGCTCCGACAATTGCGTACCAGTTCAAGCACTTGCCGCTGTTTGACTTCCGCCTCAGCCACTTGCTGCGAGCGGTGCCGCTCGTGGTCTTCTCGTACACGTGTCACCCAAATGTTCTCCCCATCTACCTGGTACTCAAGCGTCGGTCCAGCAGAAGAATGTACAAGGTCATGAATCGGAGCATCGGTATTGCGACGACCGTGTACTCACTGTGCGGCTTCTTCGTGGTGGTTACGTTCGGTGAAGCCACCAGGTCCAACTTCCTCAAGAACGACTACCATGGCGACGGCGCGGTGATCGCCGGGTGTCTAGGCTTCAGTATCGCTCTCATCCTCACCGTGCCGCTGTTCGTCCACACACTCCGAGACAACATCCGCGAGGCGCTATTGGCGAACCGAAGGCTGGACTTGGTGCGCCACGCAGGGCTGTCGATGTCGCTGGTTCTCGCCGCGCTTCTAGTGGCTCTAGGCTCCGGCGACATCGCTTCCGTTCTGGGAGTGCTGGGTGCCACGACGAACCCGACGATCTGCTTCATGCTGCCGGCGTTCTTCATCTTCCGCCTCGGCGGCAAGAGCCACCGCGCCAGCCAAGCCATCGCTCTGTTGATGGCCGTCGTCATGACTGTCGTGAGTTCGCTCAGCCTGCTGCAGCAGATGCACCTCATCGCCTATTAGCAGTAAGCTTATAAACACACCAGGACTGTGGCTCGCAGAGCCTTGGGGCCCCACGTACGTCAGCAGTTGTTGAAGTTCGCTTACTCACCGTATCCACTTGCTCATTGGCGGATACCGAATCTTATTCCGCCCTTCCATTCGCCGAAAAGAGACCGATACAAAAGTCCAGTTGAACCCGGACCATCACTCCGACAATTCCGCGATGGCGAGCAGCGACGCCGAGGCGCTCGTGCGCGCGCTCGGGGAGCTGGCGGCCTCGCTGCGCAAGCGTCGAGGCGGCAGCAACGCGGAGAAGCGCGCGGTGCTCAAGTGGCTGCGCGGCTTGAGCGGCGAGGAGCTGGCGTCGCTGTGCTGCGTGGAGGACGTGGGCTTCGTCAAGACGCTGCTGCACATGGCGGCGCGCTCCAGAGGCTCCCGCGGCGGCGTACAAGAGTTCCAGCTGCTGTCACAGACAGTCGGTGCGGGTAGCGGCGTCCAGAGCAAGCGTACAGCGACCAAGACGCCGCTCCGAACGGCGCCAAGGTGAGAATTAAAGACGTTCGTGTTGAGGGTTGTGAGGAGTTTGTGTGACGTTTTATTCGTTCTTTTAACTAGGGAATTTGTGAAGCGGCCGGTGGTGAGGACTGCAGACGGAGACGTGGTGGGGAGTTTCTGCTCGAGAGAGTATGAGGAGAGCAGTCGGAAGCTGCTGAGTGGGATGAGGGTGCTCAATACGCTGCAGTCGTGCGACACTGTGGCCTTGTCGATGGAGTTTTTCCAGCCCGTGGAGAGGAAGAAGGGCGCGAAGTTTGCAGAGTTTTTCCAGCTGTTGGAGGTGATCTCGCGGGGTGCTTTCTTGATCGAGTGTCCGCCAGAGTCGACGTTGAATAATCGCGTGTGGGGAGAGACGAAGGTGAGGGGTGCCAATGGGTGTTATGCGTGCAATATGCGGAGGGTTTTTGATGTGTCTGGTTGATGGTGCGTGTGTGAATGATAGTGGCTTAAGGAACAAGGATATTATTCACTGCAGGCGCTGTTCGTCAATCAAATTGTGCGATACACAGCTGCAAGATACGGTGTGTGCTGTCCTGAGGTCAATACTGACTTTGTTCCAATGGTCAATGCGTTAGGAACTCAATATTTGGGCATTTTGGAAGCAGCGTGTGAAAGATGCTAGTACGAAAATCCCCTTACAAGGTCTCGCGTCAAAGCTTCATTTAGTTCGTGAGTGGGAAGCTGCAAGTGACGCGCAAAGGACGGCTGCCTTGAAAGTGCTAGGCGACAAGACAATTTCACACCTTCGCGATTTGAAGCAGTCAGCGCCAACACATGGAGTCGCGGCGGCGAATTTCTTAGCGGTGCGCTCATCTTTGGAAGCTTTGATGGACATATTGAAAGTGTTTCGACGAAGTGTGAGCGGAGGCGTGTCTGTGGATATATGTTTTACAAGCCCGTTTGAAGACGCAATTGCCACACCCCAAGCAACAGTGATCAAGTTATTGCTTGCAGAGCACCTTCAAGAGCAATGTTCGTTGCTGCTATGTGAAAAGTTGTCCAAGGAGGAAGAGGTATCCTCTGTTACTGCTGCAGCCACCGATGGGGAGAAAGTCGTGGAGAGTGGAAACAAAACTAACGCTAATCACTCCCAGCGGCGACGTGCAAGCCGCAAAAAGATGATGAAACTGAGGAAACGTGAAAGTGAATTCCGCGCAGCTCAGCAGACACGATTTAGCTGCGTACTTCATGAACTTTGTGAACACTTCCGCAGGAAACAAGTAGAAGCGCTTGCGTGTGTCGATACCGCTTTACGAGATGTCATTGGTACAGCTGTTGACTGCAGTCAGCTCACTCCAGGTGGATGGAGTACTACCTCAGTGCCTACCGTTAAGGATACTGCTCATTCCAAGCAAAAGAAGAAAAGAAAGAAAGCGAGAAAGAAGAAGTCTGGCCCAGTGGATGGCCGCCTGAATGATGAGTCGCCGCAATCCCCTACAGCGCGGAGCTCTTCATCGATTAAAGCTCACTCTCATTACCGTAGCGTCGAAAGGGACTCTGGTGAACACAGTGGTGCCACCACCGGTTCAGACTCATCGCCGTCTCAACATGATCGGCCGCGTCTCCTGGACTGTGATAGTGACAGTGGAAGTACCCATGATGATGGTCCACGGCTGAGTTTCTTCTCGAATGTTGGTTCGACTGGGACAACGGCGTCCTCAATATCCTCAGCTCCTGCGCTACCATTATCGGCGTTTGGATCACAGCCGCTCTATTCCTCGACAACTACTCCATTTTTCCTCTCGCTGGCACCGCGAGATCACCATGTACAGTCGCGAGTTCCTCGCCGAGCTATCGATGATGAAGAAGAAGAAAATCAATCTTCACCGGAAGCACCCATAGATGCTGTTCATGAGGTATCGTCGACTTCGGAGTCGTCAAACTTCGAGTGGTATCTACCATCCGTCTTTTCGTTACAGACTTCAGCGCATCGAACCATTTCCCCAACTCCTGCATTGGATTGGCATTTCAACCACTGGCAATTTAAGACCCCAGAAAGCGGCATTTCAGACAAGAGTGTGTCGTCATCTGCCCCTGCAATGGATCCCCCACCTCCGCCTTCATCCTCCTCGTCAACTTCTTCGGCTTCGTCACGGTTTACTAACACGAGGATATCCGGGTCTACGAGAAAATATTCGTTGGCGTCATTCTCGAAGATAGCAGGAATGGATGCAACCAGGCGAGGATCAACTCAAGTATCTGATCACGATAGGCAAGGTTTGACAGTCGCATCGATTCGCGAGCATGGCGATGGTGCAACCAGTGTCGCGGACAGTGACAACGAGTCCGACTTTTTGTATCGGGAAGGGGGCTTCTTTGATCGCCAGCGCGCTATCAAACGTCGACGGAGGCCCTGGCCGTTTAGTTATGCTCACGAGGATGACGAGGAGGAGATTGCTGAAGAGCATGATGCTCGTAAAGAGGGGCGTTCAAGTATCGATGAGAGTCCACAGCGGTGTTTTATATCTGCAACTGGAAAGGGTGATACGTGGACAGAATGTGCTCACTGTTGCAAGTGTGCGTGTCATCGTGCTGCTGACCCTCCGAGTAAGTGTGAGGAGGGTGAAGCGGATAACAATCACAGCAACGTTAGCCGCTGTGAATGTGGTTCTGCAAAGGCGGGCTCGCCCGTTAAGACGGAAAAGCCTGCTGATAGTGATGCCCTCGCAAAAATCACGGCTATAATGGAGCGGATGAGTCAGCTGGAGGACAAGCTGGTCGAGAAAACCAAGGTGAGCTTCTAGTCATAATGTTCAACTCGTTTGTCTGCGCCATGTTCTAACGTGTTGCTGATCTATTCAATGTAGGCTATGGATGAACAAGCGGCTAACGCATCCTCGGAAATTGCAACGCTAAACCAAACTGTGGCAGCCCTAACAGTCCAGCTACACAACGTCGAAAATGACCTACAGGAGTTGCAACCCCAACAAGCGTCTTGCTCTGCCAATACGGGCGGATTGGATGATTCGTCCTTGGGCAATGCAAGCTCCTGTACGTCTTCTCCAGCTCCGTTTTCGCCAGCTCCATCGTCCATGGAGCAGCATGTGGATAGTCCGCCTACCGCTGCGCCTCCTCTTCCAGAAACCTACGCTACAGCGAACTCCGCAATGGGCCCATTTGTGTCCGTTCCGCTTTCGGTGCTTCCTCCTCGGAGTAAGCTGCACTGGGATCTGTGCGAGTTTGCTGCGCAACTACAGGCAGACAGCGACGCACGTCTTCCTGCTCAGCTTGCAGCACAACGGTTGTGCACGGCGACAGTGCAATCATTGTGGCCGCGTGCCCAAGTGCGGCCATACGGGTCACATGTATCGCGGCTTGTGCTCCCTTCAAGTGATGTCGATCTCGTAATCTGTCTGCCGAAAGTTCGTCGCGATGCGCCTGCTGATGCTGCCGGCGTACTGGAAGGGCGTAATGCCATCAAGGAAACGTGGCAGCAGAATCTCGCGCGCAAGTTAAGACAAGAGCCGTGGGTTGTGCGTGATTCAGTGAAGACGCTACCCCATGCTGCTGTTCCGATCATCACATTGCTCACAGCACCACCATACAACGTGAGACTTGATATCTCGTTTGAAGGTCCCGGACATAATGGGTTGGCTACCAACGACGTCGTGCTCTCACTTCTCCACGAGTTCCCGCCGCTGGCACCGATGATGCTCGTTTTGAAAAGCTTCGCCATTGAGCGCGGGTTGGCTGTTGCTTACTCCGGAGGGCTGTCGTCATACGCGTTGCTCTTACTTGTGGCTCGCTATCTCCAGGAGCATAGCGATACGATGCCGAATGGCTTTGCAAATGCGTCTCGCGCGGTACAGCACAGCTTATCGACGGTGCAGGCGGGTGTGGCTGACTTCGGTCTGATGCTGATGGGGTTTTTGGACTTTTACGGCAATCGGTTCGATCCTCGAACCACTGGTATCAGCGTGGCTTCACGGTGCTTTCTTAACCGTGAAAGCACCTTCATGGCAGGCATGGGCGACCCGCATCAAGTGCCGCACCAGTATCAGCAACAGTACGCTGCAGATGACGCTGCAGTGGACGACCGCACAAGTCAATACGGATACGCCCAGCATTGGCAAGTACCCATACAACCACACGGGCAGCTATCACCAAGTGCCGAGGCGGCTTCTGCTCAAGGTTTACGGCGGTATGGTTACCGCTCATCGTTAGACTTGCCGGCATCTCGAGCACTGGACGGCATGGGCGCCGCGACAGGTTTGCTGGACTATCAGCAGTTACAACAGCAGACGTACGATCCGCACAAGTTTGACCCAGTGTTTATCGAAGACCCCTTATGTCCAAGCAACAACGTGGGGAGAAACTGTTTCCGCATCATGCAGATCCGACGCGCGTTTTCGGCGGCACATCTTGCGTTGCTTGCTGCGTCACGAGATCCGACGGTGTTTGCAGAGAACCGAATGGGGTTAGTGGCTGGCGTTGGACTCCACCCGGATAATATTCTCCGCTCCATCTTAGGGCCTGGTGCTCTAGTTAATGCGAAGCCTGATGCTGCCACGTCTGCGGCAGTCGGGGCGACGACGTATACTGGTGCAGTAGAGCACCCGTACGCGTTCCACCCTTACAACCACCACCAGCAGCAACAATATGCGTATCACCACCATCATCATCACCAGCCGCCGCGACAGGCTTATCACCACGTTGGAATTCCGCAGCCGCGCAGTGTGAGCGCGTACCGTAACGATCCAGGCTCACGACGACACAGTGAGAGCGAGAGTGAAAAGTTGACAACACGCTCAGCAACTTCAACGGCTAGCCATCATGAGTACACGCGAAAGAGACACGTAGGCAGTCCGCAGCTCGCCCCTCACAACCAGAGCGGTGATAACCATGCCGACGTGCAAGCGCGTCTGCTTCGTCAAAGCTCCACGGAACGGGCTAACCCGCCTCAGCGTCAATCGTCACTTAAGCAGATTCACGGACAGAGGACTGCAAAAGTGCTGAGCCGAAAAAATAGTGAGCGGTCGATGAGCTTGTCCTTAAGCTTTGCGGACGTTGTGCGAGATGGCGGGGGCGCTAGCGTAGGGGTGCCCAAGACGTCACCTCTTGCGCTTGCTCGACCGCCACGCTTTTCGCGTGACGACATGGCACTGGAGGAGAGTATCAACGAGCGGTGGGAAACGAAAGACGACTCGGAATTGAAGTGAGCACGATGAAGTGAAGATAACGCATGAATTGGATAAATACGGCGTGGTTACGCGATGGGGGAAGGCGTGGGCAGCGAAATAACCAGACCAGCCATCAGCAAGCTCGCCCGAGATACTGCCACCAGCCTCAGTTCGAAGTCCCAAAACTGTAAACGAAGCCCTGCACGTATAAGACAACCAAACCAAAGCAACGGGTGAGTCAAACAGCTCATGGATAGGCAACAACTTGCCCGCACGCAGGAAGCCTACCGATTTTTCGCGCTTGCGTTCGATGATGTCGAGCTTCATGAGCGTCTGCAAAATCTCCTTGCAGCGTATCACGGGCAACCCACTGTGCTTGACCAGGTCGGTGATAGAACTGTGACAGTAACACAGCACATTAGCGCTAGCTCAGGTACAACAAGAAAGGAGAGAGCAAGCTGCCCACATACATAGCACAGTGGCGGTTCTTGAGGTAGAGCACGATGTTCTCGAGCTTCTTGAGCTCCGCCGGGCTCTGGTACTTGCGCGGGATCTTCTCCCGAACATCTACAACCAGCAATAGCAGTTAATCCCTCCACCAACATCATCCACAGCCACACCACTCAGCCACGTACGGCGTTCCCACGTAACCAGCAACGGCCACCATACTCCAGTTAATCCCTCCACCAACATCATCCACAGCCACACCACTCAGCCACGTACGGCGTTCCCACGTCCACGCCGGTTGCGCCTTGGGCATCTGTGTCTTCCGTCTCTTCATCCCATTGCCCGCTCCACGCGGCTCCACCCTCCCGTGTCTCTTCATGCCAGCGACAGGGGCCGCCTGCGTCCTCTTCTTCAGCTGCTGGTTGTCACCATTGACCGTCTTCATCGCCGTCTCCCCCTTGCCCTTAGCCTTGGCCTTACCCCCCGACGATCCATCGCGCTTCGGCTGCACTCCGTCGCCACTGGGCGACACGTGAGTGCTGCTGCTGGGTCGCGGGATTCCCGTCCCTGGCGACACCTGCTTGTCCTTCTTAGGCAGCGACCGGCTGCACTCCGTCGCCACTGGGCGACACGTGAGTGCTGCTGCTGCTGGGTCGCGGGATTCCCGTCCCTGGCGACACCTGCTTGTCCTTCTTAGGCAGCGACTTGCGCGGCGCGGCGGGCTTCGGGGTCTTCGGGTACGTGAGACACGACGCGTGCAGCGCCATGGCCCCCTGGAAGGCGCCGAACGCCGAGTTGAAGTCGTCCACCGCCTCATGCACGCGAGACAGCTGCTCCACCTGCTCCTGCAGCCCTCGCAGCGCGCCGCACAGCTCGGCGAAGGGCACGATCAGAGGGTCCGACATAATTGATTGAGGATCAATTCGAAAATGCGGGGCAATTTGGCGGGAAAAGTGGTCCACATCAATGCGAACTTAATTTCATAAAGTTCGCGATAAAGAAATAGAAATGCGTTTCTATACGAAGGGTCGTTGAGGATCAATTCGAAAATGCGGGGCAATTTGGCGGGAAAAGTGGTCCACACCAGTGCGAACTTAATTTCATAAAGTTCGCGATAAAGAAATAGAAATGCGTTTCTATACGAAGGGTCGCTTTTTCAACTTGGGTGTAGCCATTTCGTGTTGCATCTACCGATCTTCCAGCAGCAGACCGAGCGCTCTCATGGCGAACAACTTCGAGCTGGACCACGCGTACTTGCGGCAGGCGGTGGGCGCACCGCTGACGGAGGCGATGGCGCAGCTGGCGATCCTGCAGCCTGAAGACCCGGTCGACTTCCTGGGCCACTACCTGCTCAAGCACGTCGCCAACATCGAGGCGCAGCAGCAGCTCCAGAAGCGCAGGGAGGAGCAGCAGCGACCCGGCCTCTCCACCCCTCTAACAATCGCTCGACAGCAATTAGTTGGCGCGATGGACGAAAACACCGACCAGCAGCAGCACGAACTCGCCTGGGAGGCGCTGCTGGAGGAGGAGAAGCAAGTGCACGCTCAGCTGCACAGTCAACCCAGCGTGGCGCTGGTCTTCCAGCGATTTCTCGAGTGGATGTGCTCGACGTTGAATGCTGAAGAGGCCTACATTGGACGCAAGTGTGTCGACCCACAGGGCAACAGCGTCGTCCACTTTGTGGCGAGTTCCAAGCATCCAGATTCAAAGGTCGTCGACAAGTTTGTAGCTCAGCCCACTGATGAAGGAGAGGAAGAAGGCGTGCGTCGAGGAGTTGGAGTCACGTTTGATGTGTTTAAGGAGATTGCACCTGTGGGCGAAGACGGCGGCCCTGCTCTTAATGCCGAGGGCAACCCGCTGCCAGCTGCCCCGCCCAAGTTTGTGCACGTGGAGAATGTACTTC
>JAIKVH010000591.1:0-13522 GCA_024679275.1 Phytophthora niederhauseri
CCGCGCCCGCCAGCGCCAATGGCCCGAGCCTACTGTCCGCGCAGCGCCCCACGCTCGAGCCCCACAAGGACGACACGGTGCAGCAGGACGAGCGCGAGGGCTCCGTGCGCCTCGGCGACGTCGTGCGCGACACGCTCGGCTCCTCGTCGGGCGCGCACGACCAGGAGCCGTCCGCGCACCAGCTGCAGCCGCAGAGCGACGACGAGGACGGCGGCGGCTTCCCGCGCGTGTCGTCCGTGGACTCGTTCCCGTCCCCGCCGCGCAACGTCAAGGCGGACGACGCGCACCCGCTCAAGCGGCGCAGCTCCATGTCGCGCACGCCGGCGCCGCCCAAGCTATCGCGCTTCCGGCCGTCCATGGACATCGTCCCGTCGCCCAAGTCCCCGCAGTCCGGCTACCTGTCGAGCTCGGACTCGCGCTCGGTGGACTCGAGCTCCAGCTCGTCCGACGAGGACCTCGTGGGCAGCGGCGAGGAGCTCGTGAGCGACTGGCTGGACGAACCGGAGGACGCCGTGCTGTCGCCGCCCTCCATCCCCAAGCGCGCGCGCCACGCTAGCGCCTGCTCCTCCGTGTCGTCCCACACAGGGAACAGCGTGTCGTTCTCGGCCATGCACAGCAGCGGAGGCCGCAACAGCAACAGCAGCCAGCACAGCATGACGGGGTGGGCGTCGTGGCTCAGCTCCCCGGACGACGTCGAGGAAGAGGAGGACGCGGACGACGAGCCCGTAGCTCTGACGCCCTTCTTGCGCGATAACATGCCCGTGTATGAAGTCATGAGACAGGTGCAGCTCTTCCGCAACCTCAGTCAGATGCAGCAGGAGCAGGTGGTGCGCGCGCTCAAGCCGTGCAAGTTCTCGGACGGAGAGGTTATCGTGGCCCAGGGAACGCGCGGCTCGCGGTTCTATATGATTGCCAAGGGCGAAGCCGTTGTGACCAAGAAGGTTGTCGCCAGCAGCAGCAGCATGACTGGATCGACCCCCACAGGCGCGGGGCAGACGCAGGAGCGCATGATCACGCACCTGCGAGCGGGTCACTACTTCGGCGAGCTTGCGCTCATCTACGATGACCCGCGTACAGCCACTGTGCGCGCTGTTGGCGACGTTGAACTCCTGTATTTGACGCAGGAGGATTTCCAGCACATCGGCCAAGTCCACCTGAGTCTGATGCTGCAGCAGGTGCCGTTGCTCGCGAGGCTGAGTGCGCAGGACCAGGATATCGTGCTCAAGTGCTTGCGACCAGCAAACTTCAGTGATGGCGAGTACATTGTCCACCAGGGAGACGAAGGCACGCGGTTCTACATGATTACGCGTGGTGAGGCTATTGTATCGGAGAAGGCTGTGGGGCCTGACAAGAAGCCGTACGAAAAGGAATTGACGCGGCTGTACGAGGGCCACGTTTTCGGTGAAATGTCGCTCATCTACAGCGAGCCTCGTACGGCTTCGGTGCGAGCGGTGGGCCCAGTCAAGTGCCTGTACCTGAGTAAGGAGGACTTTGACAAGTGTCTCCTTTCTGACCACTTCCAACGGTTTATCCAGGAAGCATACGTGGAAAAGGCTACGCGGCGTGCCATGCGACTGCGTCTGCAGCAGCGTGCCAATAGTGCCGCATCCAACGCTCCCACGCCACAGGCAGGGGGTTCCGGATCGAACAGTTCGTCAGGTTCGATTGTGGCGCCGCCTCCAGCTCCCATATCGCCCGTGAAAGCGACGGAAACGAAGAAACTGGTGAAGCATCGGCTTAAAAACGGTCAGGTAGTGGTCAACAAGTACGTGATTAAGGGCGATCTAGGCCGAGGCACGTTTGGCCGAGTCAAGCTCTGTGAAAGCCAGGAGGATGGACAGATGTACGCAGTGAAGATCATGCACAAGACTTTCGTGCAGCGCATGGCTGGCAAGGAAGATCAGCTATACGACGTGCTGCGTCGTGAAGTGGCTATTATGAAGAAGTTGAACCACCGCAACGTCGTGCGGCTTGTGGAAGTAATTGACGACCCCAACAGCCAGAAGATGTATCTCGTTCAGGAATACGTGCAGCACAGCCTAATGGAGGAAGTCACACAGGCTCGCCGGCTGAATGAGCCGGTTGCTCGTAAGTACATGCGCGACCTTCTCACTGGTCTGCAGTACTTGCACTTCCACAAGGTTATTCACCGTGACATTAAGCCGGAGAACATTCTCGTCAGCTCCGAGGGTGTCGCCAAGATCGCTGACTTCGGTACGGCGCGAATGATTATGAACGAAACGGAGACTATCTCCGGAGCTAAGGGCACTCCTGCGTTCATGGCACCGGAGATGTTTGATATTGATGCCACGTACCAGGGCCCCGCTGTCGATGTGTGGTCGCTTGGCGCAACATTGTATATGATGGTGATTGGCCACCCGCCCTGGATGGCAGACAACGAGATTCTCCTGGCGGAGCGTGTTCAACGTGTGGAGCTACGTTTCCCGAAGGATGTGGAGCGCACGATGGAGCCGCATTTGAAAAACTTGCTGCAGCGCATGCTTACGAAGGACCCAGCCTTGCGCATTTCTCTCAAGGAATGCTTTTCGCACGAGTGGATTACCAAGGAGGGCAGCGAGCCGCTTGGCTTGATCACGCCGGAGAAGGATCTCACCGTGTCTATCGATGAAAGTGAATGTGCAATTGAAAACATCCCGGAGCGTATTGATCAGCGGTTGACAGAGAGTCTTGCTCAAGCCCATCAGTTGGTGAAGACACGGCAGCAAAGTGTTGGCGCTGGTGTTGTGCGTACGAACAGTGGGCGCTACTTCACTGGCTCTCCTGTATCGGGGACCCTGGGCTCCCGCATTCCTTCGTCAGCGTCAACCACATCGTCGGTTGCCACAGTCGGCAGTACAACGTCCATGAGTCCGAGCCGAGCGTCGAGTGATGAAGTGTCTCGCATTATCTGCGCGTGGCGCCATCACAAGCGTGTTCAGCTTATGGATGGCCACAAGGAATTGTCTGAGCGTTCACGCGAACTGCTCATTGAGCAGAAGCGCATGGCGTTCTCGGTGGATCGTGCAAAGGTGACGGAAATCATTCTGCCCGCTGCCAAGCCTACCGCTCGCAGTCGCTACCCAAGTGCGTCATCGGCTGCATCACTTCGACAAGTGAGGGAGCAGTCAGTACTTTCGTCGGCGTCGTCAGTCTCGTCACTTTCTACTGTGGGGGGTGATACCCCTACAACTGACTCACCAAGATCACGCTCATTCCCAAGTGGCCGAAGTAACTCTGTGGACAACTCGCTGTTGGTGAAAAAGACGAGTTTTCGCAGAGTGCACAAAGACTCTGGCAACCTCGAAGGTTTCGGTCGTACGTCATTCACATCTGTATCACAACTCTCCGAGTTGGCAGCCATCCCTGTTGAAGAGCGCGGCAGTTTGTCTTCGTCCAGCGAAGCAGGGAGCGCGGGGCGGTCTAGCAGCAGTCTTTCAAATGCGGAGTTGGACGCAGACCTGATGAAGCGGTCGCTTTCGCGAAAGAAAGATTTCCTCATGGTTACATCCGAAGTGTTCCGTGACGAGGGCGGTGACTATCAGACACGCAAGATTCTCTTCCAGGCGCGAGATGACGACTTCTCCGTGGCTTCTCGAGTTCCTACTCACTCTAACTCAGGACGTGAATTGCTGCCCCCGGGCCGGGCAGGCTCCACCAACTCATCTGCATCGAGCAAGCCGAGGAGATTGGGAAGCGCCGGTAGACTTGGCAGTGGGGGTCGACTAAGCAGTGGAGGTAGACATGGTAGCGCTGGCAGCGGTAGCGCCATGGGCAGCGCGATGGGGAGTGCAATGGGCAGCGCTATGGGCAGCGCAATGGGCAGCGCAATGGGTAGCGCCATGGGCAGCACAATGGGCGCATTGGGCAGAACCAACGGCAGCCGTCGATCATCGACCGGAAGTGCTGGCTCCATCAGCAGCTCGTCTCGTTCTGTGGTCACCGACGATGGCAACGTGGAAGAGTTTGACATGGAAGGCATTGACTGCGTGCAGGTGACGGAAGTTGATGATGAGGACGACGATGATCTTTTGAATCACCAGGCTATGCGCAAGGGCAGTGGTGCCTCCTCGCGACACTTCCACCACCACTCAAGTGACAGAAGCCGCGCCAACAGCAGCCACACGTCTGGCCTGGAAGGACTTTCGGACGCCGATAGCGACTCGGACGATTCGGATTACTCTGATGTTGAGTGCGATGTGGACGTTGACGCAACATTCAGCGAGCTCATCACGTCGCCGACCCACCAGCTTGATCTCATCAGTCACGACGATGAGGAAATCGCGCCTATCATCACTGCCAAGCCGTCTCTAACGTCCATGATGGATGCGTCGTGCTCGTCACTAGATGTGGACAACAGTGGAAATGTTCTCACTCTTGGTTCACTGGCGTCGATGGCTTCTAGTTCGTCGGCTCTGTCCATGGCCACCCCCGCGCCGCTGTTGGATATCGTGCAAGTCTACGTGAGCAGCAAGATTCGGGAGAATCTCACGCTCTCAATCCGCTCAGGCTACGCTGAGGCAAAGGGAGCTCGGTCGTACATGGAAGATCGCAGCACTGGACAAACTACGTGCGATCTGTCGCGCTACCCGTCTGCCCTTGCGAACTCCTACGCCTCATTGGCTTTCTTTGCAGTGTACGATGGTCACAACGGTACCAGCACTGCTGTGAAGCTGCAGAACGAGCTGCACCACCGTTTCTTCAACGAGGGAGCTGGCTTCGTGGAGTCTCCGGTTACCTGCATCTCATCTGTATGCGAGGCGGTCGACAATGAAATCTTGGAGCAGCAAAACCTCAGCGTTCTTCCCAAGCGCAAGCGCACCATGGCCCCGGAAGAGTTGCAACGGTACCTCAGGAGCGAAGCAAACGCCGATCCCAGTCTCACAGAAGGCGAGTGTTGCGAGATTGACGGCGAAATCGTTTGCGGAGATGAGATGAAGGCTCTACTGCAACCAATCTCGTTCTCCGGAGCTGCGAGTGTCTTCGCTGTGGTGGCGAAGCAGCGCAAGAAACGTCGGCGGACGAATGACAACAAGGATGGCGACGCAGCAGCAGAGAAGGCCAAGGAAGCTGAAAGTGGCGAAGAATCCAAGGAGGACGAGGACGACGAAGAGGACCAGCCTACCCGACTCTTTGTGGCCAACGTGGGTGACTGCCGTGCCGTGTTGTGTACGGCGGACGCCGTGGCAATCGACTTGACCACGGACCACAAGGCCTCTCTTCCAGCTGAGAAAGCGCGCATTGAAGCGTCTGGCGGCTTCGTCCACAACGGTCGGCTGGATGGCATTCTGCAGATCTCGCGTGGTTTTGGCGACCTGGCACACAAGCAAGACGGTCACTTGGTCGCGACGCCCGACGTTGTGGAGCACCTGGTGAACCCGTCGGACCAGTTCTTGCTGCTCGCTAGTGACGGACTCTTCGACGTTCTGACGTCACAGCAGGCCGTGAACTTTGTGTTGCGCAAGCTCCAGACCCACGGCGACGTGCAGCTCGCAGCGCAGGAGCTCGTGCTCAAGGCGCAGGCGTACTTCGCGCACGACAACGTCAGCGTGATCATCGTGGCGCTCAACCAGAAGAGCGACGCCTGAAATGGACGTCGGCCTCTTTCATCTCCGTGCACAGACGATCGAAGACCGACGAAGAAGCTGAAGGAGTGACTGGGGAGCGCGACTGAAGTCGCCACATCACAGCAGCGGAAACCCGAAAACTTGACAAATACCCAGACAAAAGTGAGTGGAATAAGGTACCGACACCAACTGGCCGTGGAAGTCTTCCGATGGACTTCAGTTTGGCCGTTGGCGGCTGTGAATTAGTATACGTTTTGTGAGCTTGTGTCTGTCGCTCGGTAGTTTACCTTGTCTATGGTTCAGTTAGTGTCTGCCAGCGCCCCATTCAGCGCTGGCCACGGAGATCTCCTCCCACTGCTCCAGCTCGTCCCAGGAGCGGAGATCGTCCTGCTCCTCGAGCACGTACACAGGCGATGGCAAGTCGATCACCGAACTATGGCTGTTGTCGTCCATGTTGTTGTTGTAGTGGTGGTGTCTGATGTCGTACTCCTCGTCCGTAGAGTCTGCGTAGCCAGCGTCGAGCTCATCAATGGTCATGAGCGTGGTGGCGTTGTCTGGCCGCGCCTCCAGCAGCGTCATCTCGTTGAGCAGGAACGGCACCGCTCCGCCTCCAAACGCGCCTGGAGCCCCTCGGTAGGGCTCGCGCTCGAGCGTGAGGAACGTCCTGAGCTGAACCGCGAAGCCCAGCGCCACGAGCGGGCATCGACGCGTCGAAGGGTTCGTCGCGAGGGCCAGCAGCCCCTGCAGGTACTTGAAGAACAGCTCGGCGCGTTGGTGGACGACCTTGGGGCTCTTGGATCCCCAGAGTCGGCGCTTGGGGAAGTACTTGGCGCTGAGCTTGTCCAGCGCCTCGTTCATCGGCGCACAGTGCTTGCAGTGCGCGTGGGTGCTGTCGTTCGCCGCTCCTGGAAGGTTACGACGGTCAAAGACCCGCGCTAGTTCATCGCGCAGCGACCTGAAGCCTGAGTAGCGTCTCGAGACGACCCACCGCGCTCCGCCGCCCGAGACCATCGAGTCCTCGAGCACCAAGTCGTACTCTGTGTGGGTCCCGGGCGACACGAGCGACGTGTACTGCAGGATCGACGACTCTCGGGGCGTGACCGAGTGCAGCAGGAAGCCACCGAGGTGGTTGGCCAGACTCCGCGGACGCTTCTTGCACCGACTGGACTTGAGCGACGACATGGTGGTGGTCGTGGATCGAGACGACGTCGTGCTGGACGTCGAGCGAGGCACGAGGCGCGAGCTGCTGTTGCTCGACTTGCTGCTGCTGAGGAACGGGTCCCCATCGCTGCGGCTGCGGCCGAGCGGCGGCGCGTACCGCCGCATGGAGTCGAGCATGACGCCCGAGCGCACGCTCGTGCGGCGCTGGTCGTTATTGGCGACGGGCTCCTCGGCGCTCGTGGCCTTGCGCAGTCGGGAGCCGGAGTTCTCGGAGGACGACGTCGAGGAGGACGGCGAGTCCAGGAAGAAGGACAGCACCGAGTCGGACACCGGCCGGGGCATGGGCGGCAGCGGCCGGCGCCGCGGCGCGTCGTGCGGCTTGGGCCTGCGCTTCTCCTCCATTGCGAGCGCGTTCGCGTATGACACGGCGGCCGGCGGCGCGTGACTCGAGAGACCGACAAGGGGGGAACAGCTGCTGGAGCGGACCTGGGCGCGCATCTCCATCAGTCAGAGAGTGGGATCCAATCTATCACGCTGGATGCACACATGCATGCATAGACCGGTCGGTGGACGCCCAGGGGTTCACTTGGACACAAGTTGAGGCGGACGCTGATGGTTGCTGCGCGGGTGTGGTCTGCCCTCTGCTGGATAGAGATGGAGAGAGCTTTCGCTGGAACCCTCGACTCGCGGCGCGCTGACATCTCGCATGTCACGGTGGAAGTGGTGTGCCAAATATTGGGCGGTGCAGCTGGTACAAGAAGCCGGACTGTCGTCGATCCAAGCCTGCAGTTCCCGGTCGGTGGACGCCCAGGGGTTCACTTGGACGCAAGTTGAGGCGGACGCTGATGGTTGCTGCGCGGGTGTGGTCTGCCCTCTGCTGGACAGAGATGGAGAGAGCTTTCGCTGGAACCCTCGACTCGCGGCGCGCTGACATCTCGCATGGCACGGTGGAAATGGTAGCAAATATTCGGCGGTGCAGCTGGTACAAGAAGCCGGACTGTCGTCGATCCAAGCCTGCAGTTGGTGAGCGCTGCTGCGGCCGCGCCGTCCACCCGGGGCTTCGAGTCGAAGCTCGACGGCGCCAAGAGCTCACGCGATGAGAGGTGTGGATCCTGCAGATCAACCGAGTTAACTCTTTGACCTGGCACCGTGCAGAGAGCCCGCAGTTTTCCCGCGGGAAGGCGCTCGTGTTGCCTTGAAGACAAAAGTCTTCACCACTCCTCTGCGGCCGCAGTGTGGCGGCTTGCGTGAGCGATCGGCGGGGACCTCGAGAAGTTGTCGGACAACATCGTTGTCGACAAGGCTTTCCCTCGTTGACTTGACTCGAATTGGATTCGCCGAGGGAAGAAGGCAGCACGAGGATACAGTACTGTACATGTATTGCCGGAGCAGGCAAGTCCCGCACGAGAGACCGAGCCGGTCTCCACCGAGATCATCGGCGTCGCGATAAGGCCAACATGGCAGCTTGGTGATCATGCCAACTTGGCATTGCCAAGCAACAGCTGCAAGCACTATTGGGTGCACGCATTGCCCGCGCACGTCTGTCAAGTTGACAGTGTCAACCATGGCCTCGTTCAACCAGGCTGGTTGGCATCTCACAGTGAGTAATCAAGTTGACAGTGTCAACCATGGCCTCGTTCAACCAGGCTGGTTGGCATCTCACAGTGAGTAACAACCAGCCAGCAACGCAGGGTGTGTGTGCGTGGGGGGCATCGATTGGAGTGCCCCACTTGCATTAGAATTTGCTTTTGCTGGGGTATAATACCGCACTAAGTCCTGTTTAACGCGGTGTGGACTCGTCTTGCATTCCTTGCCACTTGCCACTGTCGGGTACTGTACTGTACTGTACTGTACTGTACTGTACTGCGGGGTGACCCCATGAACTTCACAACGGAGGTCAGTTCATGTACTTTTAGTACATGTACAACGTCAGCATGCTGTCATTTGGCCCAATGACAAGCGAGCTGAATACGATGTCGCGCACGCGTTCCTCCGCCACAATTGATTGAGACGGCGCCTTGCTCGTTTTGATGATTTGATTGAAGTTGGGCATCAAGGCTTGATTCAAGCGTCTTGAACATTTTGGTTCGCGGATACTTAGATGAATTCTACGAGGAATTCTACAGTGAGGCCGCCACGAAGTAAGTCGACAATGCTTAGGTAAGACGCCGCAACAACGTTCATCACCCCAGACACTTGCTGCATCTATCTGCAAAGGAGATCAACAGACAGAAGTTGATGCGTTCTTCAGCAGCTTCGCGGTTGCGAGCACATGCACGTCAGAGTTGATCACGGGGGAACCAGCAGGGGAAGGCTGCGCTCCAGTTCACCTCTGCGTGCAACGCAATGAGCTCCAACCAGCCAGTAACGCAGGGTGTGTGTGCGTGGGGGCACGGGGGAACCAGCAGGGGAAGGCTGCGCTCCAGTTCACCTCTGCGTGCAACGCAATGAGCTCCAGGCTGAAAGGACAGTGCGGTCGGTGTCCGAGCGAGGCGAGACGTTCAAAGAAGCGCTGCCCGACAAATGTAGCCAAAGACCCTCGTGGCCAGACACTTGCAGCACTGCGTGTGCGTGGTACGGTCCATTTTCCAGTTTCCCGGCGGGAATACTGTACAACAACAATGCGCTTGCCCTCGCTGGCTTTAGCGGCGGCGCTGTGGGGGCCCCGCGCGCGCGCCGTGACGATGGAGGCCGTGGAGGTTTTCTCGGGCGTCAACTGCGCCGGCTCGCCCGACGTGCTGGCCATGTACAACCTGTCGGCGAGCTGCGTGGAGGACGCGTGCAGCGACATCGCGTTCGGCAACGACACGTACTACATCAGCCGCACGTGCAACGTGTCGGACCGCTTCGCGCACACTGCGGCCGTGTTCGGGGACTTCACGTACGTGATGATGGAGACGTACGACAACAAGAGCTGCGTGTCCTTCGGCGAGGCCGACGTGTTCCTGGCGTCGGGCAGCTGCGAGATCTCGTCGGGTCTTGGGGACCAGTCGGTCATCACGAGCCTCTACCCGAACGGGTCCGCGGTGGTGGCGCTCTACCCGAACGACGCGTGCGGCGGAGAGCCGTCGCTCTACTTCGAGCTGGACAAGGAGGCGCTAACCACGGGCTCCTGCCAGCAAGGACTCTACCGGTTCTACAGTAGCGACACGGCGTCTAGTTCGACCAGCAGTAGTAGCGGGAGCTCCGGCAGCCTTGACACTGCCGCCCCACAAGCTGCGGACAGTGACTCGGGCTCCAGTAGTGCCAGCAATAGCTCAGGTATCAGCACGGGGGCAGTGGTGGGCATCGCTGCAGCAGCGTTGGTGCTCGTTGTCATCGTCGCAGTGGTTGTCGTCTATCGGCTCCGTAAGAAACGCGAAGCTGAACGGGAGGAGGAGAACGACAACTTCAGCAGCTTCCAGTCGCCCTCAGGGGGTCGGAAGCCAGGCTCGTCGACGGCTCCAGGGACGACGAACTCGTTGGGAGATGACGGCAGTAGCGGCCGACAGTCGGCCAAGCCGGCCATGCTCGTGGGTCTGTGGGACGACGAAGTCATCGCCACCGCTCGTGTCCCCCGTGAGAAGGTCATCGTCCAGCACATTATCAGTCGTGGAGGCGGCGGTGAAGTGTACTACGGTCTCTTCAACCAGCGGCGCGTTGCGGTCAAGATGCTGCTGCCCGAAGTGCGCAAGAGCGTCAAGCACGTGAACGCGTTCCTGGCTGAAGTGAAGCTCATGGCGACGCTCGAGCACGCGCGCATTGTGGAGTTCGTGGGCGTGGCCTGGGACTCGTTGACGGATTTGTGCGTCGTCTCGGAGTTCATGGAAGGCGGCGACTTGCGCGCGCTGCTGAGTGTCTACGAACAGGAGCAACACGCCACAGGCTTTGACCGCAGCAAGGTGACGATCGCTCTGCACGTGGCCCACGCGCTCACGTACCTCCACTCGCTCGAGACTCCGGTGCTGCATCGAGACTTGAAATCCAAGAACGTCCTTCTCACCTCCAACTTAGAGGCCAAGCTCACAGACTTCGGCATCTCTCGAGAGCGAGGCGACAAGACCATGACCGCGGGTGTTGGTACGTCGAGATGGATGGCGCCCGAGGTCATGCTCGGCCACAAGTACGACGACAAGGCCGACATGTTCTCGTTCGGCGTCGTGCTGTCCGAGTTGGACGTGCATGTGCTTCCGTACTCGCATGCCAAGGACTGTGGGGACATCGACTCGGACCACAAAATCTCCGAGGCGGTCATCATGCAGATGGTGGCACTGGGCAAGCTGCGCGTCGAGTTCTCGACTGGTTCTTTGCAGTCGATGGTGGACTTGGGCATGGCCTGTGTGTCGCTCGATCCGACGGAGCGGCCGACAGCAGCAGAAGCCCTTTATCGACTGCATACCATACTATCGCAGGAACTCTAGGGGGTACGAGAGGAATACCGGTACAAATGGCAGGTATTATTATTCAAGTGCTTCCCCTCCACGGTGGAGTCCACCGACTGCATTGCGGGTTGCCTGCGTGCTGCAGTGATGTGTCGTTCCCTCTTAGTCCCTCTTGTGTAGAGGAGGACGCGATGCATTTCGTCGCCTTTTGTCCACCTCCCCCTTCGTGAATCTCAAGCCTGACCTGCGCCGGATCCAACAAACGAGTGCAGTCGACCGCCAACCGGTCAGTCCACAAGCAGCAGTCTCCTTGCCGCCATGACTTGGTTCGCTTCGTCAATCTTCCTGGACAGCTCTTGCGTTGGGGCGCCAAATGCCATCACCATGGGGGACGACTCCGACTGCAATGCTGACGACCACAACGGCACGTGCGTGGAGCAGGACGCCTACTACTTCTCCTCTGTGTGTGTGGAAGACCCCTTCGCGTACGCGGCCGAGGTCTACGGCACGGCAAAGTTCGTAGTGCGGCAGAAGTACAGCTCGAGTGGCTGTGAAGATCTTCTGGAGACCGATGCGTTCCCAGCCTCTGGGTCCTGTGTGCAGAGTGGACTGACGGAAGGCTTCATGTTCACTGTCAGCCTCAACGACACCACTAGGGCAGTCAACATCACGGAGTACAAAGGAGAAACCTGCGCAGCGAAGAACTTCCGCAACACAGTTGCAGCAAGCGGCAAGAACGTCTCTACTCGGGATGAAACAGTCTGCGTCAACTCAATCTACAAGCTCTACTCCAGCTACAGTCTTAATGAGGATGGATCCTCAAGTGCCAGCGCGTCGGAAGGCAGCTCAAGTACCTCAGGCGGCGTCAATACGAACGTCTCGGACGCCAGCTACAGTACCATCAGGATCACAAGCAGCAGCAGCAGCAGTGGCAGCACCTCCACCAGCGTCGACGCAGCCTCAGGATCCTCTGGTATCAGTACTGGTGCCATCGCTGGTATCGTCGTTGCTGTGGTCGCAGTGGCGCTTATCGCTCTCGGGTTTTTATGGTATCGACGGCGACGATCCAAGCCGACTCATAGCCCAGAGACCGACAAACACCACGACGGCTATGCCAGCGTGGCCTCGCCGAAGAAGAGCACTGCCACCACCGTCACCGACTTCTCCGCTTCAGTTGGACTGGGGCCGCAGAGTCTTGCTAGCCTCTGGGACGACGAAGTCATCGCTACATCTCGCATCCCCCGAGAAAAAGTTCTGACTCAGCAACTGATCAACCGCGGAGCTTACGGTGAAATCTACTACGGACTCTACAACGGGCAGCGAGTCGCCCTCAAGATGCTGCTTCCGGACTTTCGCAAGAGTATCAAGCACGTGAACGACTTTCTCGACGAAGTGAGACTGCTGGCCCTGCTCGACCACCCGCGCATCGTCCACTTCGTCGGCATCGCGTGGGACTCGCTCTCCGACCTGTGCGCTGTCTTGGAGTACATGGAGAGCGGCGACCTGCGCGCGCTGCTGGCGTCGTACGAAGCGCAAGGCCGCGAGCTCGGCTTCGACCGAACCAAAGTCACCATCGCGCTGCACGTGGCCCACGCGCTCACGTACCTGCACTCGCTGGACCCGCCCGTGCTGCACCGCGACCTCAAGTCGAAGAACATTCTGCTGACGTCCGACCTGGAGGCCAAGCTCACGGACTTTGGCATCTCTCGCGAACGCGCCGACAAGACCATGACGGCGGGGGTGGGCACGTCGCTGTGGATGGCGCCGGAGGTGATGATGGGCGAGAGGTACGACGACAAGGCCGACGTCTTCTCGTTCGGCGTCGTGCTGTCCGAGCTGGACCTGCACGCGCTGCCGTACGCGCACGCGAAGGAGAACAGCGACTCGGGGCGCAAGACGCCGGACACGGCCATCCTGCAGATGGTGGCGCTGGGCAAGATCCGCGTGGAGTTTTCGCCTCAGGCGCTGGATTCGATGGTGGTGCTGGCGAACTCTTGCGTGGCGTTGAATCCGGAGCACCGCCCGACGGCTGCGGAGGTGCTGTACCAGTTGCAGACCATTTTGAGGAATGAACTGTAGCAGTTGACAAGTTCGCAGGTAACTTGGGTGGCGAATCCGTACCAGTGAGAGCTATCAAATCAAATGAAAATCTTACAGTGAGGTTGATAGACTTTTGCCTCGCACAGGCTTTTCATGCAATGTGATGATTGTGCCGTTCTCGCGTATCGTTGGTCGAGTGGAGTCATCAAGCGGTGCTGAACGCGCTGTGGCGGGCAGCTTTGTATCTTTGTTTGTCACGATGACTAATAGGTGCTGTAGCACCGCACCGCTACATTACCACAAGAAAAAAAACAAACGGAGTTGCCTTCACCAAAAGTGAGCACGCCTTTTATTGGAACATGTTTAGTTGCTATGGCCATCGCGACATTCGCGTGG
>JAIKVH010000592.1:367-13520 GCA_024679275.1 Phytophthora niederhauseri
TTCTTCTTGTCGGGTTGATCTGAAGGGGACTGGGTACGCCCTTGCTGAGCACGCTTCCGCCCGTCACCACGTAAGTCAACCAAGAGTGACAGCATCCGATCGGCCTCCAGCAAGTAGTTGGTGTTGGAGCGATCAATCCTCGCGGTTAGGGTACTCGATAATTCCGGACAAGCGTTTGCACAGAACGTCTCCAACAGCAGCAGGCTATGATCACCTGTCATGAGGCGGTTCACATACTTCAAGTAGTCGAGGTAGTCTGTCCACGAGTCTTGTGGACGCTTGGAGGACGTTAAACGCTTGTAAAGCTGCACCTGGTTCAACTTGCAGCCAAACTCAGCACAGAGCTTCGCCTTGAAGTCATTGTAGTTGAAGTCCGCCTTTCCTACGCGCCATTGTGCCACGTTCGAGTGGAAGAAGCGCGCGGCTTTGTCCTCCAAAAAGTTCACCAGCACAGATGCTTTAATCTGTGACGTCCAAGTTGACCGGTTGAGCAGCGACTCTGTCGAAATCGCTTGCTCGTACTCAAGGATAAAATCCTCGAACCCTGAGCCGAGGCCGGGATACACCTCGTCTCCGCCAAATTTGCGGCACATTACGTCCTTGATCTTTGGTGTCGTGCGTGCAGGGACTGGCTGGCCAGGTGGCATCGTTGCCCCGGCTCTGGTTGCTTCCAGCTCAGCTTTGAGCTGGGAGACCGCAGCATACAGCTGTGGTGCTGCTTTGGCGTGAGCCTTAAGCTCGGCAAGCTCGGCCTGAAGCTTCGGCTGCGCAGCGGCCTGACGGCTCATCATCTGAGCGAAGTCTGCCCTTAACTTCTCCAGCTCGCCGGCAACACGAGTCGCAACAGCTCTTGCTGGCGCAGCTGGGCGATCTCTGCTCGCAAGTACGCGACCTCAGCGCTCGCTTGGTCACGTGGGGGCTCCGTCTTCACGGGGGTTTCAAAGGCAGCTTCATCCAGCTCTTGCTCGAGGTTCCGCTGGATCGGGCGCTTCATTTCTTCGTCAGGATTCATTTTTCAGATGGGTAGTCTGCGCACTTGTACGACTGCAAAACGTTGAAGTTGCCACACGTCGCAGATTCTCACACGTCGCAGGTATCCGGTTTCTCAGGGAATCAGGTATCCCGAGGATCAGGTATCACGTGTATCCGGTATCGGAGGGTCTTCAACACGCCGAGTCGTTCTGGACTTGTTATTACTCTTCAGACCGAGTCGTACTTGGGCTCATAACCTTATGGAAGGCTAGGAAGTCGATCGAGGAGCACGGCGAGTGTAGGAGACTTGAGTTGGTTGTGATTGAGATGGTAAAAGTGAGAATGAGAACAAACTTGGAGCTGGGGCTCCGTACTAACATGCACAGGGGCTATTCCCCTGGGGTCTCCTCTGTGAGAATGTAGAGAGTAGAGATATCCTGCGCGTTGCTCGTGACACACTAGTGCCTGTCCTAGTGATCGAACTCAAATGAGCGTACGCGGCAAACATCTCAGCCGGCGTGAGCATGCACGGAGCTTCCGATGGCTCCACCTCGCCGGACGCTGCTGGCGCGAATTAGTTTTGCAACATTGTACACCTCGGCATCGCCGTGGTGAGCTATCAGGGTCGAGACCGCAGATGCCCTCTGCGCTGGGTTCTTGGCGTTCAGATCGTCGACGCGCTTGAGCCAGCTCGTGAACTGGGGTCCGGACAGCAGCGACTCTCCGGCCTTGTCAAGACCCATGTGGGTGAAAGCAAAGTCTGCAGATTGCCCTTGCTTGAGCTTCTCTTTCTGCAGTTTGGCTGGGGTCGCTTTCGAAGGCGAGAAGAAGGCTGCCGCCTTTTCGGCCAGCCCCGCTCTTACCTCACCTTCACTGTAGTCATCGGTAGCGTTAGTTCTAAGGTACCTCGTCACGGATGTCCCTGATGGGTGGACTCCAGAGCTGTCAACCACGGGCAGTGTGGGACGTGCTACCGCTTCGAGAGGCCTGGCGAGGGCGAGGAGGGCCAAACCCATTAGCCAGTGGAGTTGCATCGTGCAGCTTGAGACTTTTGCTGGGAAGAGCGAGCTGAAAAAATGCGGAGTGATTAGACTTAAATATGACCTAGCGTGTTACCGGTAACTTAGGTACATACAGTGTACATATACTATGGCCCGATGAAGACTAGTCTCTTGCAGTTACAGCTGGACCAGTTTGAATCGCGGCAACTGCTGTGTACATACTGTATCACGCCTTTCCATATGGGTTAATAAGCAAAGATGACAACGATGATGACCAAGTGTCGAGACGTGGAGGGGTCTTTGTGGGGAACGGCTAAGCAGTCAAAGCGATACGTCCATCGGTAAGGAAGTATTATTATAGAACCCACTCACCAGGAATACAAATGCTGGTGCCAACGATTTTGGATGGCTGTCCAACATAAAATCCCCCTCACCCCTCTCGTTCGTAACAACGTGTGCAAAATAGAAGTAAACAAGTACTGTATGTTATGTGGTGCTTAAATCTGAAATCCATTGTAAAAATCCGGTTCGTACTTCGAAGTATGAAACAGTCGAGCCAGGATCCCAGCTCCTATTGTCTTCATATCCTTGCCGAAATCCCATGCCAACGCTTGTATATTTTGTCGGAGCCGGCTCTCAGACCTGCTGCTGTATCCGTTCGAGTAATAGTTTTTCATCAAATTCTATTGCTTTCAGTATCATTCACTACCTACATCGAACTCAGCATCCACTAAAAACTGCTAGAATTTGAAATCTCGGGGTTATGTCGGCTGCCTACGCCCAGCGCTGCGCTCAGTACAGTAGCAGTGCTGCATACGAGTCTACCTCATCGGGGCAAATCCCGCGGCGGCAGTCCAGGTAAGCTGTTATTAATAGAAATTCGAACTTAGAATTGATAGGCTTTCATCCTCTTCGATGGTTCCGCACAAATGGGTCAAAACTTCCTCAAATCCGTGTCTTTTTATCGATTTAGCCATATATCCGTGGATATATGATATAAGAGCATCTCCACCGGTCGTGAGTAAAACTAAATTTACCCCTTTTCTGTCAATATTTAATTATAGTTTTAGTTTTGTACAGCTCCACCGGTTTGAGTAAATGCTGAGCAAATTGCTCCATTTTTTACGCAGATCAAATTTTTGCACAAGTTTGCCCACGGAGGAGGCTTTGAGCAAAGGCTGAGTAAATGTTGACCAGCCAGTAGTAGGGCCAATTCGAGCACTCTAAGCAGCGCAAGCGTCACAGACCGCAGTCTCGCTCATGCTACGTCATCCTTGGGTCTACCTCAACGTGTTGTCGGGCCCGTTTTCATCTTTATAGGGCTATATAGCTAGGACTCGCCGTCGCCATTGCTGGCACGGTGCCAAGAGCTTTAACGCGCTCGCTGCGAGTCTCAATGGCCGGTGGAGCTGTGCACTGTCTTTAGCATGGTTGTGCCGTTGTAGGCACATATCTGAGGGCAACTTGTTTTTAGTTTTACTCAGCACCGGTGGGGATGTTCTAATACATCACAATGTACTACCATCCCAACGAATACGCTCAGGTTCCCGACGCCCAAGATTTCCGAGATCATCATTGTTTACCGTTTCCCATTACCCCGGTAACCCTTTAGTAAGGATAAAACGTGATGCAGCGCATCCGCGTCAACCAAACTGATGCAGGGGGATATGTACCTAATATGCTGCATTTCATACTTTAGATTAATGACTTGTTGCTTTGCCCAATCCGGAGCATGTTCAATCGCTCCTCCGAGCCAGAACTAAACTCATCAGTTCTCAAGTCGCGCGATGCAACTCCACCGTGTACTGAGCTTGGTGCTTCTAGCCCTCGTCGGGCCGCTCGATGTGGTGGCAGGCCCCACGGAACCCGTGGCTGACATGTCCAACTGCTCGGATGTCCACTCAGCAGGCGGAACTGGGGCTTCCCTGCCAAGATACCTAAGAACGAACGCTGTCGCCGACTTCAGAAGTGGCGAGGAAAGAGCGGGGATGACAGAAAAGGTCGCAACGTTCTTCTCTCCTTCGAAGGTGACACCAGAACGGCTTCAGAAATTGCTCAAGCAGGGGAAATCGGCCGACGCAGTCTTCACTCGCACGCGTTTTGAAAGAGAGTGGTCGCTGCTGTCCCGCCCCAAATTCGCAGAGTGGCTAAAATACGTCGACGATTTGAACGCCAAGTACCCAACAAAAGCAACGCCTGCGATCTCGACCCTGACAGCTCGCTACGGCGACGCCACCGTGTACGAAATTCTTAAACACGCGAGTAGTTTCTCGGGAACGGAGGAGATGGCCACGAGGCTGCAGAAAGAGCAACTGAAGCTCTGGATGAGCACCGCAAGAACCCCTGACGACGTCTTGCGCTATATGAGTCTCGACTTACCGAGTCGGAATCTCCTCACCAATCCTGAGTCCGCAATCTGGGTGAGCCCTCCTTTCAGCCGCTGGCTCAAGTACACGGAAGCTTTCAACAAGCAGTACCCGCAGCAGAAGTCTACAGTGATCGAGATTTTAACGCGGATATTCGGCCATGAAGATCTGGCAAGGATGCTTGCGAAGGCAAAATCAAAAGATGCAACACGAACACTTGCCACCACACTGGAGTTTGCGCAGACGGAGATGTGGAGGAGTAGCGGGAAATCCGTCGAAGACGTGCGCAAGCTACTCGATCTCCAATTGAAACCTGGCTTTTCCGGCAACCCCCTGCTCAACACGTGGCTCTCGTACATGGGCACGTACCTGAAGGAGAACCCTGGCAAAACCACTGCAATGCTGTCGAAGCTGGAGGCTGAGTGTAAGGACAGAGCCATGAACCAGATCCTCTTAGCAGCCATGAAGTTCCCAAGTATGGAGAGAGTTGCAACCAAAATGCAGATGGAGAAGATCAATGGTTATATGGCGGCGAGCAACGAATCCCCTGGAAAAGATTTTCTATGGCTGGACCTTGACAATGTGGGGGACAGCCTTCTCATCAACCCTTTGTTCGCGAAATGGCTGGACTACGCGAAAAATTTCAATAAGAAGAACCCGGACCAGCAATACTCCGTGTACACACCTTTTCGTGTGAGATATAACCGTGTGCCCGTCGAAGAAATGATCAAGAAAGCGATGAAAAACCCAAGCACCGTGAGCATTGCGAACCTGATACAGCGCGAACGGTCCGGACACTGGCTAGACGAGAAGAAACTCCCCCGAGACGTGTTCCATTTCCTGGATCTTAACAATGCTGGCGAAAAGACGCTAGGAAGCCCGAATTTCAAGGTTTGGAGCAAGTATCTGAAGGACTTCAACTATCGCTATCCTACGGAGAAAACGACGATGATCGATGAGCTTTGGGCGAACTACAACGACAGAGCTCTTGTGGAACTACTTCACGCAGCGAAGCAGGACTCCAGCACGAAGAAACTGGTGGCGAATTGGACGGTTTCCCGAAGTTAAGCAAGGGAAGGCAGTTTTTCCGGGATCAGGAAGCAAGACCAGTTAGGAGACTTCACCTTCGTCCTCGGATTCTATTCCGTGCTTTGCATGAGAAGCCGTAGCCTAGAGCAGTCAGTTTGTAACTTACCACGCGCCAAGAAGCAGCTAAAAACAGATCTCTCTTTGCTACTGCCGATATCCCCACTTGTCGCGATGGCATCCTCAACGCTTCCGCGCGGGTCGTTCCTCCTCATCTTCCCCGAAGATGTTGATGGAGCCGTCACGACTCCGGTCTACGCCACGATCAAGAGCTCGAGAGGATCGACCGCAACGCTTACCCTTCGAAACGACGACGACGATTCCGAGACGACCCTCCGGCTGCCAATGGCCACCGCGCTGATAAGAAAGGTTGGCCGCAGCGACGCCGAAGGCGCCAAGCTCGGCACGTGGATCCGGCAAGCTGTGTGCGTGAAGCACGATGGCTACTACTGCTATGGCCAAGTTACCGGTTACTCCAATGCTGGCCTCGTCATCTACACTCTGGAGGGGCCCATCGAAGCCTGTCGAGCGGAAATCTGCGACACAGTTTACCCCGTCGTGGCGCTGCTAATGGGGTGCAATAAGTTCCCGGAGGAGACGTGGAGTTACGAGCAGCTGGAGCACACGCATGACGTGCTCATGGACCGATTGCTATCACCACAGACAACGGACACGCCGGCGGAGCCTCTGTCTATAGCGCAGCTGGTGCACGGCGTGCTACCTGAAGTTTCCCCTGGTTTTGATCGACTTTGCTACTGGACCGACGCTCGTACCGGCAAACGTGCTCGCATCTCGCTACAGCATGTGGTTAACTACGTTTACTACGTTGACGACGAGAAACGCATACCGGACAGCATGGAGGGTTCGTTCGGGTCCAGCTTCTGCGAGGTCGTGGTGCAGCCCGTGCGTACGCAACCGCAGGCCACTACACCGCGCACCAGGCGCCAAACTTCTGCATCCGCAACTCGTTCGGGCTTCTTTGATGATGTACTCGAAGTGGACGATAGCAATGAGACTGCTGCCGACGAGGCTGCCCTCGCTCAAGCCATTTTGGATGGAGGCAACGAGAACCCTAACTCCGATTCGGCCGCTCCTCGAAATTGTTTGGATCACCCTCGACGCGCGGTAACGAGTCTAAGTACCTATCCGACCTACGCAGCGCCGGCCATCCCGAACTCCAGTCCAGTCGCACCGACCCAACTGCGCAAGGAGACCACAGAGGAAGCGGAAATTCTGGACCTGATTCGCATGCACAAACCCCACTTGCTCACGTATCACATGGAAGCACGCCAAACACCAAGCAGAGCTACGAAACGAACGGCGACTAATGACGAGGACAACCCGACTACGAAGCGTGGAAAGTTCAGCTTTACGCCATCAACGGAACAACGGCGAGTTCACGACGCAATTACGTCCGACAAGCATCGAGGTAAGTCCCCCTCCGAATTTGTGGAATCATTGGTGTCCAGCAGCGAGCTGTGGGCGTACCCTGGTGTCGCTACCCGAGCCTACGACAAGTCGCGGTTTATCATTCCTGCATTTCGCCCCAGTGGATTCTATGCTCCGCCTACGACGTCAGCGAGACAGCTTCATCAATATGAGCGACTTCTCTGTATCGGCGAAGTTCATGCCAGCCCCAGACCCACCGGCGTGGGAAGATGTCCTCTCTGGGGCCAACGGTTTCCAGCAGTACTGCTTCGCCAGATGCGACGCAGCTACGCAGCACCTCGCGACGACGCTATACAACTTCGTCGTTGAACTCAAGGGTTGCAACCTCTGGCCACAGAGCATGCTACTCACACTGGTACTTTGGATCGATACCCAGTTGGAAAAGTACCGGACTGCTGTGGTTGCAGACATTGAGCATGCCACGTCAACTAAACACTTGATTTCGAGCAATTTCACCTCGAACAACGTTGAACTCCATGGGCTTCTACTCGTCGAGCAGCAAAAGCAAGTTGAGGCCATGAGGCAGTCTCCCGGTAATCACGCTTCAAGTTCGTCGTACTCGCGCCCCCCCCCCCCCGCAGCCAACGACACGGCTCGAGCACATCCCGGAATGGCTCGGACGACACGCACCCTCCACTACCACAACAGGATGGCAAGGATGTTTGCCTCAAATTCCTGTCGAAAAGGGGTTGCCCGTCGAAGGATCCCAGTACGATCATTTTCCAGAGCAGAGCACACTTTTACCCAGCGGCGATATCCGACCAGCTTCGCAATTTCATTCGTCGCAGATTCGGCGGGGTGAACAGCAAGTACACCAACAACTGACGGGATCCAGGGCACACTGGTCCTCGTGACCTTGGACAGCACATTGTGGACCAGCATACACTAGCTTCATCAATACACACGCCTTCCCAATACGACTCGCAGCAACCAGTAATCACCCCGCGCTGTATGAAATCGAAAACCAGCTCCAGCGAGTCGTTGTGGAACCGTGTAAGACGCTCGCAACGTGGAGGACGCACCAGTTCGGTGTGCGAGACTCAGTTCGAGTCACTACACGGCAACCCAACTCGACCGCACACGGCAGGTCGCACCAATTCGGTCGACAGGACTCAGTTCGATCCGCTGCCTAACCCTCTGGTCGAGCAACAACACGCAGGCTACACCAGTTCGGTGAGCACGACTCAGTTCGAGTCACTGCTACAATCTAAGTCAAGACGGACCAGCGCTAGAAGAACTGTAACGATGTTGTCGGCACACGTGTCGAGCCGCCGTCAACCTTTTCCCGACCTGGATACGGTTGGCCAAGCCCAGGCCAATATCAAACAAGGGCGGCCAACCCCAAACTCGAACTTCGTCCGAGACTGCCTGATCAAGCGGCTTAGCACTTCTAACCACGCCAGTACAACCGACTCCTTATGCACTCGGCTCGGGATTTCGCCGCCCAAGACGTTTCCTCTACGCGACAGCAATCAACAGTGGCAACTCAACCAGGAAATGCAACGTGTAGTCTCGGCGCTGGCTCTGGAGCACCACATGAGCCTGCCGGACATCGTAGAAGCGGTCCGAGGCCAATCCAACGGCGACTTCCGCCCGAACAAGGCGGTGTACCCATCTCAGTTCGCTAGCATGCTCGATGGGTACAAGCATAAGGATCTTCTAGTGCAGATCGCGCGTGAGGGTATTCAACCAACGTGGAAGGTGGCAAGCCCCTCGCAGACAAAGCCGACGAAAAACCACGGGTCTGCATCTCGACATCTGAACGCAGTACTCAAAGCAATCCGAAAAGGACAAGACGCAGGGCAGTATCTGGTGCTGGACAGTAAAGTGCTCCAGATATGGAAGAACATTCAAATAAGCCCGCTTGGCGCAGTGATGAAGAAGGATTGCGACCCCAAGGAGGATGTCCGGCTCATCCACGATCTCTCCTTTCGACGGGGTACATCGACCAACGACATGTCTAGAAACGAGCTCTCACCTGAGATCGAGTACAAGCACATCGCTGCTATCGCACGGAGGATCCTCGCGTGTCGTGCAACCCACAAAGGTGTACTCATCAAAATTATGAAGGGAGACGTAAAAGGCGCCTTTCGGCACCTCATGCTGGCAAGTGAGCACGTGCACTGGATGACAGCTACGATACCAGAACTGGGAGTTCTTATCGTTGACATGTCTGCACCCTTCGGATGGACGAGCTCTCCAGCCTTTTACGGAGCATTCGGGGGTGCAATTACGTGGTTGCTGAGCCGTGAAAGCCCGGCATCCCTGGACCCATGCTCCGACGACCAAGATCCGTTCTTCGCCTATGAACGGGTGGATGATCACGTCCTCGTTGAACCCGACACAGATAACAGACTTCAGCTAGCAAATGAAGCGCTTCGGCTCGCCATGATGGCAATACTTGGCTCAGCAGCAATCAATGAAGACAAGTTCTCGGCGTGGGAAACTAAACTTCAAGTCCTAGGTCTTGAGTTCGACACCGAAGCCTGTACGATTTCGATGCCAGCGGACAAAATAGCGAAAGCCCTGGCAAGAGTGCAGACACTGCAAGTACAAACACACACATCTCGGACACAGATCCAGCAACTACTGGGTAGTCTACGGCACGTATGTTCGTGTCTCCGTGCTGCTAAGCCGTTCTACCAGCGAATTCATGCTGCATGCGTACGGGCGCCCCGGTATGGAAAAATCGTCGTCGGCGAGCCGATTCGACAAGACTTGCGGTGGTTCGCGATGATACTAAGCAAGGGCCAGTTTCAAAAATTGCCTCTTGCAATGTACTCAAACGCCCAGCCAGTCGATGTCCATATTTACATGGACGCCAGCAACAGTGGTCTGGCAGTACTCAATCCCGCGCGGAAGCAGTACATTCAGATCCAGTTCGACGCCGAAGAACAGCGATTGATTCAAACAGCGACTGGCGGCGATGGTTTCAACATTAACGTTCGAGAACTACTCTGCGTCGCACTTGCCGCGTGGGGTTTTGGGCCAGAATGGGCAGGAAGACGTGGTTTGCTGATCAAGGCGTGGTCAGACAACACGTCAGCCGTATCCTGGGCTAACCGACTCGCGAGCATGAACCCGTTCGCACAAGAAGTTATGCGCGCAATCGGACTTGCAGAGGCGATTTTCGGGTTCCGTGTAATTTGTGGTCATCTTCCGGGAATTTCCAACACCATGGCTGACGTTGGCTCGCGTGCGTGGACACCACCTCACGCCAAGATATGGTCTAACTTATCGTCTCTGTGGCAGCAGATTCCAGTGCCAGAACCACTACGGAAGGTCTACACGACCTTCTCGTCCAACTTCAATCTCACGCATTGGCCCCTGGATCAAGACCGAAGTACGCCGCAACATGGAAGAAATGGTCGAAATGGTGTTCGGAACACGACTTCGGCGTATGGCTACCAGCAGACACCGAAAAGCACTCCTACCAGCTTGCCTTGTTTGCAGTCCACTACTGGTGCTCATCAACAGCAACAGGGGGAAAACCTCTATCTGCCAACACCGTTTTGTCCGCTGTTAGCCACATCTCATGGTATCATATGCGCGAACCAGGATATTCGGTTGGCCTCCATGCCGGACACAAATTGGCCGTGCGCGGGATGCAGCGGCTGTCGCCACCTACTCGCCAGAAGCAACGAGTCACGTTCGCGATTCTACGAGAGATCCGATCAAAATGCAACTTCCGAACAACCCACGACCGCGTGCTCTGGGGGGCTGCGGTCGTGGTTTTTTTTCTTCCTGCTTAGAAGATCTGAATATCTCGCCGACGGCAGCCAAGTCAAACCATACATCATCCGCACAATGGACATCAAGTTCATAACTAAGCAAGGCATCAACGCAGACTCCCTCGGTACGACTGCAGCTGTTTCAGTACATTTTCGGGGCAGCAAGACGGACCAAGCCGGCTCAGGAGCAACAAGAACACTTCACCGATCTGGTTCGTCGTGGTTGTGCCCAGTTCTAGCTGCGTGGGAGCTAGTTCAGATCGCCGACTCCTTCGGCAGTAACGAAGCCCTCTGCTCGACTGCACCCGGGCGGGTGCTCACTGCAAACACGCTCGGTGATGCAATCAAGCGGGCTGCTCAAGTCATTGGGGCTGACCCGACGCGTTTCGGTACGCATTCAATGAGAAGCGGCGGGGCTACGTCAATGTTCACCGCCGGAGCCGACCGCCTCGCCATCAAGCTCTTCGGCAGATGGACTTCGGACGCGTTCGAGCGATACACAAGAATGAACGACACGGTTGCCAACTCCCTGGCCCATAACATGATGCAAGGGGCACAGTCACGTGTTAGCCCGGCTGCGCCGGAGGGGCTCCATCCAGCTCAACACTCGAGCTGGACTCGCTAACACTTCAACATGACTCGACTGCGCCCCCATCGCTGAATGATGTTCACGGAAATGGACGGTTTCCCGAAGTTAAGCAAGGGAAGGCAGTTTTTCCGGGATCAGGAAGCAAGACCAGTTAGGAGACTTCACCTTCGTCCTCGGATTCTATTCCGTGCTTTGCACGAGAAGCCGTAGCCTAGAGCAGTCAGTTTATAACTTACCACGCGCCTAGAAGCAGCTAACCCACCGCGCCACACCCGGGCTCCATCCAGCTCAACACTCGAGCTGGACTCGCTAACACTTCAACATGACTCGACTGCGCCCCCATCGCTGAATGATGTTCACGGAAATTGGAGAATGCGCTGGCCAACAAATGGGTTGTCAGAAAGGAACCGCTACCTGCTGTTCAAAGAAGATTTTCTGGTTTGACAGTCGGCGGCGACTTGGTCGAGAAATACGCAGAGAAACTCCATGCACTACCAGGAAAAGCCTTGTAACCACGACTCGCCACCACGATTCAACCAGAAAAGTGAAACTTAGTGGAGCCAGGCCCAAAAGAGCTTGATTCGATCCTTTTTTTACTTGGTTCTACTATGTTATACGTACCACTTCACTCAGGTTATTCTAATAACTTTTAAAAAGTTACTAAAACATTTTAGTAACTTTAGGAATTGCCTTTAAAAAAGCATTAGATAAGAATTCTAGTGAGTGCAATGAAATTTAGTGTTTGGAAAACCTCAAATTTCAGACCCGCCATGCACTGTCCATCAAACGACATAATGTTTTGCGCGGGAGCTCACGCATCCACCCATCACCCCTACATGATATCGTTAATGTAGCTATTTGGGAAGATCCACACAGCCTGCCGCCTCACGTGAAGGGCTAATGTCGCAATACAATACGAATGGATTAGAGAACTGGTAATCGTACGAATCTCGCTTGGTATTGGCAGCGCTGCAAACAATCTCGTCACTAAATATACGCTCCCTTCGTTGGTAAGCTTAGCTTTACCTGTCAGCTTGCACCTACCTAACTTAAATGGTACTAATGATGTCTAGTACTGGTACTGTAATTATTTCGAAGTACGGTAGCGCAAGCAGGGCGTAGGACTTCACTGATGGTGCGTCATCATTTAATAAACCCACAGGGAAAATGCCATGTTCACTCAACGCAAAGCGGGCACCGGCTCAGTTCGAACAAGTAGGACTTCAGATTTGCGGAGTCAGTTAGGTTTGACTCGTTCTGTAGGCGAATTATTTCCGCAAGTTAGTCTAAACTCGGGCGCGGCAAGATCGCCAGCAAACAAACACTGGTCGCGTGAGTATGTCCATTATTATTGTTATCGAAAATAAAGAATCTCTGAAAAAAATATGACTATGTAACGATCACAATATTTGCACGAACACCAGTTCGGTGTTCCTTACTGAAAAAGTATAACCAACCTCGTGGAATGATAATATGAACCACAAAAAGCTAAAGTTTTTAGCGGGGTTGATGCAGTGCTCACCCTGAGCGCTCCCGGCGTTAACCGCATAAAATAAAAACAAAAACCTAAAGTTTGCTTTATTATCCCCACGGCCCCGGTACTGTTATGAAGTGTTTCTTGCCATCGCATCGAGTTTCTTGGCATATCTCTCGAGCATGTCACCGGCGCTTGGCACATTATCAAGCCTCTTTTGAAGGTCTGCCAGTGACTGCTTTTTAGCCACCCACTTGTCAATCAATGCTTTCTGCAAGTCCGTCGCCAGTTTCTTCGTACCGAACTCCTTCGTTGCCGCCTCCAGCATCCCTACGAGATTGATATCGTTGTAGTTAGCCCGAAGTACGTCGATCATCGTCGTCTGTAGTCCAGGATATCGTTCGTTGAAATTGTTCATGAGTCTTCGGGAGCACCGCCAATAGCTGCACATGGACGAGGAGGACGTGTGGACACATCAGCTGATG
>JAIKVH010000593.1:0-13513 GCA_024679275.1 Phytophthora niederhauseri
CCAGCGGCGTCGGTGGTGACGACGACGAGGACGAGGACGAGGAGAGGGCGGGCCCGACTGCCCCTATCGTCGAGAAGGTCCAGACCTTGGTCACGGCTTCGAATGCAGCGCCGGAAAAGCTCCAGAAACTGCTCAACGTCGAAAAATCCGCTGATGACGCTTTCACCCTCTTGAATCTCGACAAGGCTGGAGACTCGTTGTTCTCCATCGGGAACTACAATAAGCTCACTCAGTGGCTCTCATCCGTCGACGACTTGAGTGCAAAAAGTCCCACGGTGGGAACGCCCGCGATCTCGACACTACTTACGCACTACGATGACGCTACCCTGTACACCCTGATCACCAAAGCCAAAAGGATTTCGAGAACGAAGGATGTCGCCACGAAGTTGCAGACTGAGCAGATGCAGCTCTGGTTAGCCGCCGCAAAAGACCCGGACGATATGTTCCGCCTGATGAAGATTGGTGAGGCGAAAGGGAATATTCTCACCAACCGTGAGTTCGACGTTTGGGCCAAATACGTTGACGATTTCAACGCAAAGTATCCTGACCAAGCGGTGCCACTGGTCCCGACGCTCGTGAAGCTATACAAGGATGATGGTCTTCTTTTTGAAATGGCCCAGACGGCGAAGAACTTGAAAAATACCAGAAGCATCGCAGCCAAGGTGCAGGGTGAGTTGATTAATGTGTGGTTGAGCAGTGGGAAGACTCCGGATGATATTCTCGTAGCGATCGGACTTGGCAAGAACTCGCTTCTTTGGGAAAATAATGGTAAGATTTGGGAGAGCCCGCTGGTGAACAGTTGGGCCCGATACATCAAAGCGTTCAACACCAAGAACGGTGAAGCGGAGAAACCCGTCAGAGCGACGATGGTCGAAGCGTTAACGCGGACATTCGGTGATGATCTCGTGACCAAGATGATTCTTAGAGCAAAGTCAAACAAGGCAACACAGAGCCTTGCGTCGAGATTGGAATCTGCACAACAGGAAATGTGGCGGAGCAGTGGAAAATCTGTGGACGAAGTGTACAAACTACTGCGGCTAGGCCCGGAGCATCTAGTAAGTGACATCGCTGTCCATCCCGCCTTCAGCGTGTGGGTTTCATACGTGAATATCGTCATCGCAGCGAACCCTAGCAAGGCGTCTACCTTGCTGTCGATGTTCGAGTCGCGCTTCAAGGAACGACCTTTCAACCAAATCCTCCAATTGATCGTCAAGAAGTTCCCCAGTATGGAGAAGACCGCTACCGCAATCCAGACGGAGAAGATTCGGGGCTATCTGGATAGTAACCAGTCCCCCCAGAAAGTCTTCAAGATGCTAGTCCTCGACAACACGGGGGATAATCTTCTCGGCGATCCGTTGTTCCAGATGTGGATGAAGTACGTGAAGGATTTCAACAAGAAGAACCGGAAGCATCAAGAGTCCTTCTTCACACCGCTGCGTATGTACTACAACCCCGAGCCTGTTAACCGAATGATTGAGATCGCGATGAAAAATCCAAGCACCGCGAAGATCGCCAAACTCGTGGAGAGAGAGCGGTCCAAGTATTGGCTGGAAGAAGGGGAGCTACCCCAGCTTGTGTTCCATTTCCTGGACCTGAGCAAGTCTGGCGAAAAAACTCTTGCCAGTCCAAACTTCAAACTGTGGGTGAAGTATCTGAACGACTTTAATCAACGGTATCCCACACAAAGAGAGACTGTACTCGATGGCCTTCGGGCCAACTACAAGGACATACTTCTGCTTCCGATTTTGGGTGCAGCGAAGAAGGATCCCGCAACGGAACAACTACAAGGACATACTTCTGCTTCCGATTTTGGGTGCAGCGAAGAAGGATCCCGCAACGGAAAAAATGGCGGCAAACTTACAGAGCGCGCTTGTCAACAAATGGATAGCCACGGGCGAGAAGCTGGAGGACCTTAAACGGATGCTTCGTGGGGTGCCAACATCCGAAGAAATGATCAAGCGATATGCCGACAAACTCGAAGCGCTGTCGAAAAGCACTCCTGTGTAACCTTTACCTCCGTAAAAGCTGGGGTATTGCTGTTGATACTGCGACCAATGCGGTCTAAGCGACCATAGCCGTCGAAACGATACTACTTAACAATAAGTAAACAAATACTTCGAAGTATTCAAGAGAAGCAGGTTTCGTTACACGAGGGTTATTTATGTTTTGAGAAACAAAATCTCGGCTGCTGTCGTTCTGTCTACTCGCGTTTTTAAGCAACGATGCTTCTCAGCCTACTTAGAGCTCAAACCCGCTTGGTAGATGCCGTCTTACGCGTCGTTGATGCTGGAAAAGATGCGGTGGGCGGATGACACTGTCAGGTCAAATTGGGGCATTTGGTTCACATACGATCGGTCCAGGCGTTCCAGATCACCGTTGTAGGATAAGGAAGCTGTCTCCCAACTTGGCATTCTCTGTCATTGCATCTATCCAATCAGGACATGTTCTTCAATGAATTTAGCCAATCACGATCGATTCGTGTGTATTCCAACATTTTCCAATTTACAGTCTTGCTAAAATAATGTTCAATACAAAACTTAAGTGTAAATGTTACATTACTCATATTTGACCATAAATTCCCAATACAAATCAATTATCTAGGAGAAACGTAGGACGTCTCTCCAAAGCTACAGACCGGCTTATAATTGGCTATATATCGAAGAAGATTTACCAATGACATCGGAGTTAACTGTGTGAGCGCTTGTGTGCTTCCCTAGCTAGCCGAAGCGTGGTTCCGATGGACAGCTCGGACACCCGGCGCTTACGAGTAGAAGGTAAAAGCGGCAAATGGTCCATACCTACCCTAAAAATCTTGTCTGCCTCTCCTCCGTCATCTTTAAGGTGACTGACACTCTTTCGCTTTTCCAACAAAAAAGCCTCGAAGTCGCTAGCAGTGAAATGCGCAAGATCAATTTGTCCATTGCAATCAAAAAATCTATCAGCTTGGTCTCCTTTTGTAGCCACAATCATCTCGAGATAACTTTCAGGCTGCCTCGGTACGCACGCTGTGCCTTGTACGACACACAGGCGTCTCGCACATCTTGTGCCGTGACCTCCTCAGTTTGAGAGCAACTGGAACCGCAGCCGATGTTGTTGCTGCTGACATCCAGCGTGACTACGGTCCCGTTCCTGTTGCTGCTGTCGCGCGTCATCAAGGCGGCAGCGCTTGATTCACCACCGACCATCCTCGAGAACTCGGGTCTGCTTCCGCCACCGGCCACGACCAAGTTGGTGGTGCTGCCCATGCTGCCGGCCATCGTCGTGGTGCTGGTGCGGATTCCGTCGCCGCCACCCATCGGGTTGCTGTCATTGTCTGGCATCGTCGCGCTGCCGGCGCTGATGCTGCCGCTGATCACCGTTGAGTTGCCGGCACTGATGCCGCCGCCGGTCACCGTCTAGTTGCCGGCGCCGTCGAGTTGCCGGCGCTGGTGGGGCTGCCGCCCGCCGTCGAGTTGCCGGCGCTGGTGGGGCTGCAGCCCGTCGTCGAGTTGCCGGTGCTGACGCTGCTGTCGGTCGCGACGGCGCCAACCGGCGCTGGTGGGGCTGCTGCCCGTCGTCGAGTTGCCGGTGCTGACGCTGCTGTCGGTCGCGACGGCGCCACCACACGCTGGCAGGTCGGTCTGATGGGACTCTCGCTTTGCCTCGTGGCTTCTGCTTGGGGTGCTTGGTGGTGTCGCGGCGGCACTAGCTGAGGCCCTGGTTCGCATCTCGGAGGGGGGTCGGGGGCGTTAGAGGGCGTTGCTTGTTGGCTGGCTTTTGTTTTGTGTCGTGGCCCTTAATTTTTCGACCAATCAGATGCGTAGTCTGCTCGTAGGAATTCCACGCTACGAAAGTAGGCTCGTTCGGCAATGGCAGGACGTGTATAAAAAAAGGTTGTGCAAGTCTGCATTGCCATTTATATTGTCAACGAAAATACCGCTAATTTTCCTACGAGTTCATACAAAGCGCTAGATGTCGCCAACGATTCGACAACAATCATGATTGTATCGTTGGTGGCTGTGCCTCATCTGCGTTTTCTCCTCCCCCATTTGAAAAGATGCAGCGGGCGCCGAGAGGGCTTGACATCCCGCAAGGGACAGCAGGGCAGGAGGCAGCGGCAATTAGTGCTTCAGCGAATTTTTAGCTCTTGCTAACATGAATGAAGAGTCAATTGCTAGTATTGCGCAGTCTATTCCTGGTGCGCTACCAAATCAAAACTTTTACTCTTTGCTAACCGCCTTCTCCATTTTCTTGCAAGCTAAGTCAAGTGCTCGAGGAGGCCGTCTTGCTAAGGCTACTGCTGTGGGCTATATGTCCCAAGTGGTGAACCTGCTCCAAGAGCGGTACCCTCTGTACTTGTCAGACAGCAAGCGAGTTGCGAAAATACGCGACAAAATTGGTTGAACAATTGAGGAGCAAAATTGGCTAACTGGCGTACAGACTGGTGAAGTTCGAGGCTGCACGCCCAGCGACTTGCGTGTTCTGGTGCAGGAAACTGCGATTAAGGGGGTTGGTTCAGCTATGTGTTTTCGCTAGTGCCGCGCGCGGTGACATCGGATTTGCCAGGGGAGAGTACCTATAGCCAAGACGAAGCTATACTCTACTGAGAACCTTGAAGAGAAAGCTGAACCAAGGAATGAGCCACCAACAAAGCGCGGGAGAAGAAGGCCCAGCGTGTCCAAGTATATTAACGACGTCATCACCATCGTCTGCGAACGCCAAGCCCAAGCCTCTGCCCCGCTGGCCCCGACGCTCACCGCAGGATTGAATAGTCACTCCTTGAGCCGCGGATCCACAGCGTACGTGAACGCCTCACCACAGCTTGTCATCCAGTGGATCTCGACCCGGGGAGCTTGGCTACTGGACTCGCTGACGAAGGCGTTCGCGTACGTGGGTACCACGACTCGCGAGGACTAGAGTGTCGGCAAAGTCCTCGCTGGATATCGAGACCCACAACTGCCATGCGTCACGCACACGATTGCCACCTTGAGCGAGCTTCTTCCTGCGCTGGAATATGCCCAACTGCTAATTCTGCGTGGCCCGTTCTTCAAGAATGTCAGCGGCTTCACGGACACCACGCCCAACGTCGACGCCTTAGTCCTGGAGGCGGCGCTTGCGCCCCTGCTCATCCATCTTGACGACGTCGCGGCGGCAGTCCAGTAGGAGCAGGCTGCTACAGGCTTCGCGTCGCATTACCTGTACCGCTTCCACGAAGCTCTGAACGCAACCTACACAGCGCTGGGAGTTCGGCTCTCGCTGGACACGTGCATTGGCTGGGGTCGGCAGCTTCGCGCGACTTGGCAAACGGAGAACTTCGGGCAGCTGGGGGAACGCAGCAATGGAAACACCACCGTACTTGCCGCAGCCGTCACCCAGATGCTATCGTCCATCGCGACAATGCAGCGCACACTTCAGAAGCTCGTCGCGGTCCAGGAGAGCAAGCGCGTCGGCGCCGATGGTCCTGCTCCTTGTCGCTGTGCTGGCAAGGTCTCACAGGAGAGCACAGACGCCGTCGTTGAAGCGCACTCTCTTGCTGGCTGCTTCTACAACTGGTACACACTGGAGTTGTGGCACACGGGCGCTTCGTGACATGCTTCGCAGCGGCGGCAGAGTGCACGGACGCGCCGAATACCACAACTATGAGGGCCCGGTAGAACAGCATATTGCCTTGAAGACTTGTGATCGCTTGGGAGCGCTGGAAAATTGAGGAATGAGGGATTGCATTAACGAAGCTTAAGACGACAATGACCTATGATTTCTCCTGGTTTATGCTGTCATGGAGTCATCAGTCTGTAATATTGGCTACCTCTTTACGATGCAATAAATGTACATGGCAGCCATGAAGGCGTGAAGTTGCTCTAGAATCGTGCTCGAGCCTAAGATGGGAACTCTCTCCTGGACATCACTAGGCGCTTATATCAAAACGTCGAGCCCATGACCTACATATACTGTACAGAGCTGGATGTTTTCAGTCCGTGTAGCAGTGCGTTGATGGCAGTTAAGCTCTGAAAACATACAAACAGTACAAAACTTTTATTCATCTCTTATAGTATTCGATACCATGTACGAGTGAGGTCGAAAGGTTTTAAAACGTCAAATGAGAGCAGGACACCTGCTGGATAGGCATGGTCATTAAAGAATTCCGGGACTACCATGAATACTTCAACTTGGATGGATGGCTGGTGCACGCCTCGATGACCACTTTTCTTATGTGGAGAATCGCGCTAATTCTCTGGATTTTAGATCCAGATTTAGCGGAGGGAGTCCCTCCGACCCAAACTTACTTCAACGTTTTATATTTAGTACCCGAACTAGCGACAGACGCTCAAACCTAAGATAAATTTTCTTGGAAAACTGATATTCCTGTTATATAAGAACCGAACTGGATACTCGAACCCAATATAGCAAAAACATGCATTTTCGTGGGTACACAATGACGTGATAGTGTTTTTTTGTCATCTACGGTACCGAAAAACTCTAATTGTGCCCCTGGGGTACTGGGGCACTATTTGAGGGTGGGGTAATAGCAAAATTAGCAGTACCCGACTCCACCCAAAATCGTCGACCAAGAACTTAGAACTAAGAAAACTCCTACCAAAATCAGATGCCATCTTGGTTTACATGCAAATCGCTTAATTTAATTAAATGTATATTACAGTTGCATGCACTGTGCGGTATTGTTCTCTGTTGTTGAACGAGAGCAACGACGGTAACGATAAAGATAGAAAAAAGGTGATAAGACTTATCCCAGCAGAGAAACACATACCGTATCTATATATACGGTTTAGACCAGCAACAAGAACCTTCACGCTGCCAATAAACCTTCGTGCTCTATTTAATGGGGGGTACTAATGTTGCGAGGGGTACTATATTTTTTAGTGGAGAATGGGTTACTACTAGAGGATGGGGTACTCTTGGAAGCCCCCACCCAAAGTAATCAGATATGAGAGGGCTGGGTACTATTAGAGGGTGGGGGACAATTAGAGGTTTTACAGTATACATGACATGTACTCGTGAGTACATTGTACTCACGAGTGAAAAGGCAGAGAAAATACGTATGATGACATTTGACTGTCGTTAGCCCCAGGTGGCATCGACCTGATGACAGGTTGGCTCCCGGAGACGTGTATACTGCGAGAGCCCGGACGAACCCCTGGTCGCTGCTGTGAAGGCTTGGCGGCAGCGTGTGTCTTGCTCACTTGAACACCATGCGTAGCTTGGCATGGACTTGCTCTTTTGCTGCAAGAGATCCGATGAGGGAGGGCGAGCGGCCCTCAAAGTAGGAAGTAGGTAGTAGAACAACGCGAGCGCGACCGTGGCGGAGTGAAGCCCTTGAACACAACTTGTTGGTTGAGGCTGATGGTCGCGTCGCGACAAAAGAGCAAATAGACTCTCTCCTTCTAACTAACGTACTAGCCCGAATAAAAGACCCCTCCCGAATAGAAGCCCGCCACAAGAAATACCGGTAGCTATCGGTTCTCCCATACAAACTCCAAGATTAAAGTTTTGGAGCTGATAAAATATCTGATAATTTCAAGCTTCGGGGCCTGTACTATAAAATAGAGTCCGGACTTTAATAGGGCGAGTACGTTACCTACCCAGCGCTGGGAAAACCCACCGTCCCGAGGCTGCATCATACAGATCCGTGTGTCAGGTGGGAAACCAGGATACCTAATTATACAACACGCAGACGGCGAGGACGAGTCGTCGAGGAAGTTTCGCTTGATCCCGTTGAGGGCTTGCTTTGTCCTGTAGATGGTGTCGACTGACCTTCCCTTCACTGAAAACCCATTTTCCCCGTCACCTTTGGCTCCTTGGAAAATACCCATTCGCTTCGCCGGCACGAAGGGCCCCGAGCGAATCGACCAAGAGCGCACGAGAGGCCACGATCGACTCTGGCAGCGCGTAGAAATTTTAATACCCACCACTCCCTACGGGTGGCCTCTGCTTGTCTAGCTATGCAATACTCTCAGCGGCCGGCCTTCTTAACCGAAATATGAGCAGTTCTGGTTTTCCCGTAGCATGGCTTCTTGTAGAGAACAGAGGAAAACTAATATTAAAGTGAAAACGAAAAGATGCTCCATCCGTGATTCTCGTAATTAATTAAAGGTCCGCTGTCGGTGACAGTGTCACTCACTCGACTTTGCTGAGCCCAAACCAGGAGTATTCGTCGAGTGCTTTAGAGATTGTTTTTTGTTGGTATTCATCTTTGACCTTTTGTCGCTTGTGGTTCGTCTCCTTATTAAACACTGTAACTATTTAGCAGAATCATAGTATGCTGCGGTGCCTCCGGCCTGAAGAAGCTCTAATGTCTTGCATCAACGAGGAAGGAAACCCACAAGAAGGAAATGGTGGAAACCAGGCCGAAGTCATGTCAGACGACGATGTCCGGCAGAGCAAAGCAAACCGTTTTGAGCAGCGTCAACGCCAGTCGTCCTAGGGTTGTAGCTGATGATGAAGTGAGGGTAGCTATCAAAAATTTTGGTTAATTGTCGTAAATGCCAGTCCAAAGAGATGCTATGTCGGTTAACCGCAATCGCGACCTTTAGCAAAATTATGGTCTGTTTTGCAGTAACAACGTGCGGCCACGGCCGATCTCGTCGTAGCCACAGCTCGCGGTGGTCGGGTGCGTGTTCTGGCGTTGAAGTGGTGGCTGTACCTACTGGCGTGGCAAGAGCGATTTTACTTGGCGGGCAATGGGAGGTAGCGACACAATAGAGAATTTTCGCAGTTGGTCTTCTCCCGTTCGCACAGAGCTGTGTAGGAAAGGTGAAGAAAACACAGCCCACGCCTTTCGCAGTCTATCTTTTCCTACAAACAGGCCCCCCTCAAAAACGATACGTGCATCAAGCGGCTACAGTAGCTGCGGCACTCGTTGCGCGGTGGAGACTGTACTGTAATGCTGGCTGCTGCGAGCGGCTCTGTTGCTTCGTGGCTGCTCTTCTGCTGCTCTTAGCGAACTGCGAGTACGAGCGTACCGTCATGCCCGCAATCCGCTTCGAGCGGCAAGTCTGACGCCAACTGTGTTAAGGGCGTACGGTTCAAAAGAACAGCTATCTATCAGCTCGTGGAGCTATTTGCGCTGCCTGCATGTACCCCGGAATATGTTATCAACTCTCACCGCACAGAGGCGCTATGCATACTACTCTATGCTCGCTCAGCGCCTGAGGAGGAAGCGCGAGGTGCGCTCTGTCGCGCGCGCAATGGATGGGACGGTCAAGCGTTGTGTGGAAGCTAGAACGGGTAGGCAGTAGAACACAGAGCGAGAACAGAGCTAATATGCAAAAGCAACCAACTTGTTCTCTCCAGTGCAGATTCACGACTGACCCTACTTCCTTACCGCGCGCAGAGCCTGACGGCTCGTGCGTCCTTCTCCTTTCAGCTCTCGACCGGCTCACGTGCCGACTTCAATTCGTCACCGGCTCACCTGGCTCTCGTCTCACCCCTTCGTCCTTGGCTCACCTCATGGCTCACGCCCCGACCCACGCGGTGCGCGTGACCTCCGTCCTGCCCTTCACGTCACTGCTCACCCATCGCACGCGTCGCTGCTTCCATCGTAGCCGCGCGCGCGCCACCTAACCGACGCGTCGCCAGTCAGCGCCTCTCCGAAATGGATGACTGCCCACTCATCGTATTGTCCAACAGCTGACCCTCCCAAAGTAGATCACGTCGAACGGTCGTCCGTGTAGTAGGGACGGTGGTGACCGTTCCTACTCGGGACATCCTCCCCGACTGGAACTCGACGTCCTCGTCGAGCAGCTCCCAGCTTGTCGGCTTGCATCTTGGCCCGCAGCTCTCGCTGTTCAGCGCGCAACCCACTGAGCGTCCTCACGGGGTTCTTCCTTATCGCCTACGCAGCCGCCTGCACGCCAGAAAGCTTCGCTCAAGCGCTCAGCTTGCTCCAGTTCCTCTAAGTCCTTCTGCTATTGGGCATAGCGGTCCTCGGCCATCTTCACGGGCGAGCGCCCACCCGTGGTCGCCTCATACCACTTCAGCAGGCGACTGGCCACGCTGGTCGCCACCACATAGCAACTCCACAGCACCACCGTCTCGTCGGGCACCAGTCCATCGCCGGCGACCAGACCTCCTTCAGCTAGCATGTAGTTCAGTGTCAATAGGAGGACTGGTACGCCCACCGTTCCTTGGCACACTCGTTCCACGAAGTCGTACACGAATACGACCGTGTAGAAGATGGCGTAAGCCAGCAGCGACACGAACGCGACACGAACGCCCAGAACCCACGACACACGCAGCTCGCACGGTCAACCGTCCGTCTGCACTCGGCCTTGGACCCTTTCCAGTACTTGAGCGTCGACTTGCAGCTGAACTCCAGCACGTCCGGCAGGAAGACGCACCACAGCGCGTGATACGCTTCCAGCCACTTGTGTAGTAGACTTCCAAACCGTCTGTGTGCTCGCCACGAGCCTCCAACACGATCATGGGCGTAGCCCATATTGCTTCGAACGCCTTCCATCTCCGTTCGGCTGCCGGTCGACCTTGCGCGGCCAAACCGTTCACAAAACGACGATAGCGCCTCAGGCACACTCTAGCCAACGTAGACCACTTGTAGACGAAGGCGAAGGCTGCGCCGAGCAGTCGACCCGCAATGCTCCACAGCGGCCTTGTCACCACTCCACCGATCGCGCCAGTGACCAGCAAAACGGTCACCCACCAGTACTGGCACATCGCCGTGAGCGCGACGCGCCCCAGCACCAGCGAACTCCAGAAGCACCACTCGATCACTTCACTAGCAGTCTCCATCTCGTCACCGTGCGAAAAGCAAAATGCAGCACTCGTGGTTGCATGACCCCACCGTTCTTGGTTACTGGCGAGGTCTGCAGCCGTCTCGTTCAGCATTTCAGTAGGTCCAGCAACCCACCGTTGCATTTCATCCATTCACCGTGTTTGACACGACCGCGTCGCTCGTCACTCGCATCTCTCCTTTCCCTGAAAGGTAATCACAGACCTTCAACTTTCAACGGTCGAGTCATAGTCCATCAGTGGCTCACGCTCATTGGCCTCTTGTCCTCATTTCAACTTTCGCCGAAACAAGAGCAAGTCGCCCCACCTCCGACGACATGGCCAAGTCCCGTGAAGAGAACAAGGCCGCAATCATCCACCGGCTGCGCGCGCGCTTGGACCGCAAGACGTGCGGCAACAACGCCGATGCCGACGCGCGTCTGCGCGCGCAGGTCGACTTCTACGCTCAGCTACGCAGCTTCATCTTCGTCAACGGCGACTCGGTCAGCGTCACGGCGCTCGACGATGTGGCCGTGGCAGTGCTGGGTGACGACGCGCAGTTGCTCGCGGAGCTCGCGCGCACGGTGGTGCTGCTGCCAGCGCCCACCACGATGGACTCGGAGCCCGCGCCGGCGCACGACCTCAACCTCTTCGCCGCCCCGCTGCCCCTGCGCCCGCGCCCAAGCGTCCGGCTGCTTCGAGCTCCGATGACCCGAAGGCCCCCGCCGCCAAGAAGCTGCGCAAGAGCCCGCGCCCTCCGCAGTACCTGCTCGACTTGCCTGATACCTGCCCCCGCGGCGTGCAGCGAGACGTCGAGAAGCTGGTCAAGGCCGCCGCCAAGCAGGGCAAGACCCCGCCTCGCGTCGCGTATCCCTGGGCCGGGCAGCGCGCCTGGTACGACCCGAAAGAGTTTCCGGAGCTCTACCTGATGCACTGGTGCTACTACGTGCGCCACCGCGACACGTTCTTCGACTGTGCGCTGTACGCGCCAACGGACAACTCGGACGCTCGCCGCCGTGACAAGCTCAACGCGAATCAAGGCCGCCTCGTGCTGATCAGCGCGAACGTCTGCTTCGTCGGCTGGTACGGCTTCCTCGACCGTTTCGAGAACACCGTCCATGACAACCTCATGTGGCTCGGTGGCAAGGCCGCCTAGCGTTCCGTGCCGACCAAGGGCAAGGCTGGTTCGGCGACGGACCTCGTCACGCTCTGGCGCCACGACCGTTCCCGTTACGACAACCTGATGGCGCGCATCCTAGACCCGTGCCGCGTCGACGAAGATGGGTACCAGAGCATCCGCGAGCTGTAGGAGCAGACAGAGGCCCTGGACCCGACACGCCCTCCGCACCTGCGACTCAGCGACGAAGCTCTGGCGCGCATCGCTCTGGACGCGGGCCGCACGCCTCCCAACCCGGCCTGGATCGACAACAAGAGCAGCGGCATCTGGAAGACGTTGCTGACGAACGGCATGATTCGCGCGCTCCAGGTCAAGATCGCCAAGCAGCTCAAGGACGGCACGTACAGGACCGTCATGGACTTGAAGACGTTCCAGCGCAAGGAGCAGGGCGACCACGATTCGGACTACGCCGATGACGACGACGAGTTCACCGTGCAGCCACCGACTCCGTCCGTCGACGAGGAGCTCGAAGGCGTCGAAGAGGACGAGTCCGAGGAGAAGCCGCCCGCGCAGAGCCCCACGCAGGAGGACGAGCCCGACGACCAAGCCCAAGGTGACGCTGATCAGGGTGACCAAGCCGACGACGATGAAGGCGAACCCGGTTCGGACGCCCACGAAGCCCCGGACGACGACAAGAAGAGCAGCTCCGGCGACGACAAGGGCGACTCGTCGGCCAAGGGCAACTCCAAGAAGAAGAGCACCGACGCTTCGGGCTCCAAGTAGTTCTTCGTGAATCAGGGACGCTCCTGATCGTTTATTTTCCCCGTATTACTCCATGCCATGCGCCCCTCCAATTAATCTCAATAACAACACGTAAACCGTTTTCCACTCGTTCCGTTCTTGAGTCTTGTAGCTCGACCGTTCGTAACATCACTTCACGGCCGTTCCTCCAAAACACAAACGTTCCCACCGTTGACCATGCTATACCATTAGCAGGTCATCATCCTCCACTTCTTCATTGGCGTCAGCCAAGCGCGAACTCCGACGCAACTCGGGCAACCGCAGCTTCTTCCTCCTGGCTAGTTCAAAAGCTGTCACTAGGGCCTCGTACTCAGGCATCAACTCAGCCCGAGGTACCCAAAAAGTTTCGTAATTCGCGACCAACACCAGGTATTCCACAGAACGGTCCACCGTTCGTTTCCCGCACACTGCCAACAACGGCGAATCGACACCTGTAAGGACCGTGTCTCCTCGTCTCCCCTACCAACGGTCATCCGCTCCGTGAAGCTCGACGCGGGGAGATCGGACTCCTCCAGAGGCCCTTCATCCGCGTCTCCTTCACCGCTTTCGACACCGTCCGGCACTTCGTCCATGTACGGCCGTGTCCACTTGCCGCGAAACTTCTTCAAACGGTTCACATTGACCGTTACCACCTTGTCAGGATGCGACGGGATGTCAATCCGGTACGCATTATCGCCCACTTTGGCCACGACACGGTAGGGACCATGCCACGCGAACGCTAGCTTCTTCGTCCGCGCCCCTCCTCTCTTCTTCCTGAACAGTTGATACACCCACACCGGGTCCCCAATCTCGTCCTCCACGGCTACACGGTCCCCTAACCGTTTCTCGTGACGATCTTGAGCTTTCACCAGTTGACGCTCGACCAGATGACGAGAG
>JAIKVH010000594.1:0-13510 GCA_024679275.1 Phytophthora niederhauseri
AAAATACAATGTATTCTCAGCTGTAACTTTCGATCAGAAAATTTCTACTAATTATACGCTTGCCACCTCACCAGTATTGATTAACGCATACAGTATGAGGCTGAAACCACACTATATTGCCGTACACTCTAAGCTCAGTTCCTCAATAATAAAGACCGAATGCTCCATACTTTCTGGATGTGCGTTTAAAAATAAAATATTTAGGTGTTTCCACTTCGACCCATCTTCCCTATTGATTTGTTACGAGTTTCGATGAACTGGAATTTTGCGCAAATTGATCAATTACAGAGTGTCCATGTTTGGCGTATCCTATCGCAAATATTCTACAGATCTCCCCGACGAATCTGCAAAGGTCGGACCAATAAAAGCTGCGAGGTTAAATATTTCGCAAAGGTTGAACATAAATGCAGAATCTGCAAAGGTCGGACCAATAAAAGCTGCGAGGTTAAATATTTCGCAAAGGTTGAACATAAATGCGGTTTAGCAGAGAGGTTGCCAAGCTTCCGAGATGATCTCCGAGAGCGGGACGAGATGATCTCGTCCCGCTTTACCTCATCTAACTCAGTACACACTCCTGACAGCTGGGGCAAATCTCGAGCATGTCTGCACTACCTTTGCGAGGTATACATGTATTGTACAGTACATTGTTTGTGCAGATTTGTAGGGGAGATCTGTAGTTAGTGTGATATCAGCAGCTCGCCAGGTCTTGACATATAGTTACTCTACTCTACTGTATACAGTGTACGATTGAGTATTCCACAAAATCGAGCCGTCATTTCGTGATAGATTGCCCTTTTGGTTTTGTTACCTATTGTATTATATGGTAGGCTCATGTGGATTTGAGTGGGCAATTTGAGGGCAATTTTATCGGTGACCCGCTATCGCCAAATAATAGGGATTGCTCATTGGTCAGCTAACGGCGGCAACATATGCCACCTTTTTAGCGGGCCGTCGTTCTTATCGATCGCTCAGTGCGCGTCCGCAGCTACGCAGTGCGGGCCTGTCTCTTTCATAGATGCCGCCCCCTCTTTTTAGCTGGAAGCCAATCAGAATGCTCAAAAACGTTTAGACAGACCAATCATAATCATCTGTGACTTGTGCGACCCGCTAAAAACGACTGCTTTAGCGGGGGGCACACGTCGCAGCTGTTTTCCTTAGACATAGCGAGACCATTAACTGTCCATTTCTCTATCGCCAACAGTTAAAAAACAAAATCATAGAGAACTCAATTAAATTAAAGAGAATACAGCTGTTCATTAGCGATAGCGGGCCACCGATAAAATTGCCCTGAGTGTTCACTTTGAGAACGCTGTGCAATGGTGTACTGTGTCAACAGTATTGGCGTGAACACAAACTTATAGACGAAATGCTCGAACGTTGCGCATTTTTACAGTTTACTGAAGTTTTGGTCCGCGAACTCCTAACGGTTTTCACGTTCACGACGTAGCGTGACTGACGAGAACTATTCCAATTTTTCAAATTTGCCCGAGTCCAAATCGAGTTCATCAGTCAAGTGGGTGACGTCCAAGGTACCGAGCGTACGTTTTCACAAGATCCTTGTCTCGCCGAGCTGCCAGTGCCTGGTTAGCAGTGGGCAGTTTCGCCTCCAGCATCGTTGTGATGCTCTCTGTCGACTTGCCAGTTGCTCTCCATTGGGCAAACAGTGCCGACTGCAATTTCTTCACCAGGCTTCCAATGGTCGGGGAAGCCTTCGCCGACTGCATGTACCGCGCCAGATCCGCCTCGCCGTAGTGCTTCAACATCGTCTTGAGCATCGTCACGACTGACGCTTGATAGTTGTTCGAATGCAGCCCTTTTACAATGTTCGCCCATTGCTTCATCTCCGGGACACCAAAGAGGAAGCCCTTCTGGTCGTGTAGGCTGAGCCCCGTGAACCAATTCTCCGCGTAGTGAGCTCTCATGGCCTCCGTCGTGGTGGAACTTGCGACCTTCTCGATAACCGTGAGCCGCCTCTCTTCGTCGCTCTCAGCGCTGACCTTCACAAACCTTTGGGCAGTGGCTTGGTCGCTTAAAATCGATCGAGGCACAGTTGACAAGTCTGATGTGGCTGCCGAGACAGCATTGATGCATGCCACAAAAGCCGCAGCAGCTAACAGTACCGAGTAGGCGGCGCGCATGAGTTGACCGGAGTTTTGTCACTACGAAGAGAATTGCGAAGTGAGTGCCGACGCGGGGCGAGTGAGAGAGAGAGAGAGAAAGACGGAAAGAGAGAGACGGATATCAAGACAGCTATTATAACTCGTCTCGCGCAATACGTAAGAAGATGAAAAACGGGGATGTGATGGCTGCTGGGCCCTGGTGTGATCGCGAAGTTCGACGATTACGCCTCTGAAAAAGAGCGACTCGATGGTTACGTTTCATGTTTGCTGAGCAAAAACTAACAACTTTTGCTGCACCTTTGCTTTGCAGAGGAAGAAAGAAAGAAAGGAAGGAAGGAAGGGAGGGAGGGAGGGAGGGAGGACTTATGTACACGCATGTTAATGGAGAAGCAAGAGGGTACATACTGACAAGTGTTTGGGAGTCAGAACGGCAGCGGCAGTGCTACATGTATTTACCTTGCTACTTGCACAGTGTAACTTCAAAAAGCCACAGCGTGATGCTGTTACCTTCAGCTTCTAATACCTGATCTGAAATTGTAATGGTTAAGAAACAACGCCGATAATAATAACCCACGGCATCGTCGCCTACGCTGTGACAACTATCCCGGACAATTAAGTGTGCGCAACTCGCGGCGTTCTCGAACGCTACTATAATGTATAATGGTTAAGAAACAACGCCGATAATAATAACCCACGGCATCGTCGCCTACGCTGTGACAACAATCCCGGACAATTAAGTGTGCGCAACTCGCGGCGTTCTCGAACGCTACTATAATGCAATACATAAATCAATCATGAGGTCTCAAGCCACTGAAGATGTTGGAGTTTTAGTGTGCTGTGCGCCTCTGGGCGTCTTCTGCGAGTTCTGTCCACGACCAGCGCCCCACCAACGTGCACAGCAGCAGCGTGACTGACGCGAAAACTCCTACGCCGAATCCCAACCACAGACCCTCGACACCCAACGCAAAATAAAAGCCGAACAGTGCCGCAGCAGGAATTCCACACGCGTAGTAGGCCACCGCACTGATAGTAGCCGCGACCTTCTGCTTGCCTAAGCCTCGGTAAACGCCCTGCAATACGGTATTTTGCCCATCGAGTATCTCGAATGGCGCCCAAACCGCCAGCAAAGTCGCTGATCGCTCGATACTCTCTCGGTCCGTGAGGAAAAGACTTGGAATCGAGCTGCGGAACACGTACATGACCACAGCAAACGCCACTGAAATCGCGAGCGTCAATAATTGAGCAACTTTGCACGCGAGTCTCGCTTGCTTAGGTGAGTTTGCCCCTAGGCAATTGCCGATCCGAACGTTAGCAGCGACCGCCAGTCCCCAGAACATCATGTAGATCATGTTGTTCACGTTCACCTGCACTGCATGCGCACTGACGGTCACGACAGCGTTCGGGAGGACGCCAGACAACAGCGTGAGCACCTCGAACGCCCACCATTCGAACGTCAGCATCAGAAGACTCGGCACTCCTAGTCGTAAGAACATCCCCACGTGAGCCTGAGCCTTCTGGAGATTCCACCCTCTCCACCATTGACTCAAGTGATGTGGCTGATAGTAAAAGTACGGCACCAACAGCAACGGGAGGACCATGTTGCCCAGTGATCTGGACAGCGCAATTCCCTCGAATCCCATGGACGTGTGGTACGTCAATGCGTAGCCGGAGGCGGCATTTACCACGGCACCGATGGCTGCAATGACAACCAACGGCCTCATAATATTCTGCGCCTGCAACACCTTCCGCAACAATTTATACAGGAACACAAAGGGCACCCCCAGAACGGCCCATCGCGAGAATCTCTGCGCCAGTCTCGACACCTCCGGGTCTTGCCCCGCCAGCAGCAAAAAGTGCCCCGGGTACCAGTTCAGTAGGAAAATCGGGACGAAACACGTTGCGATGACCATGCAGCCAGCTTGGAAGTAAAGCCCGATCTTGTCGAACCGTTTAGCACCGTAAGCCTGAGAGCACAGCGTATCCAACGCCGACGATAGGCCAGAGCCTACAGAAAAGGCTGTAATGTTCATGAACTAACAAAAAAGAATCAATTAGACTACCTGAGTTTGTGCAAGACAAATTTAAAAAGTACATTACCATCGTGGACATCGTGGCGGCATCCACGTATTGTTGAGTGTGAGGAGACTCGATGTGCCCAGCCAAGATGATGCACGTAAACCCCGGCAGGAATTCCAGCCCCGTTGTCAGCACCTAGAAAAAAAAGATGTGCCCAGCCAAGATGATGCACGTAAACCCCGGCAGGAATTCCAGCCCCGTTGTCAGCACCTAGAAAAAAAGTAGAGAAAAAGTTAAGTAGAATGCAAATATTTTTTTATTTTGTTTGGACCAAAAACTTCGTGGAAACTTACGACGGGGTAGACCAGAGACAGCAAAGTGCGGAGCTCCTGGGCGACATCGGGCTCCGATTCAAGTGCAGTATCTTTGTGACTGTCGGGGATTGTCACATAACTTTCAGGCTGTTGCTTGCCACTGAGCAACGGCGAGCGCTCGCCAGCGTCGTGCACAGCAGCAACCCTCCGAGCTTTAGGCGTCATTTTAGCTTTTTGACCCTTTGCTGATAGAAGATCGCAAAAAAAAAAACTGTTGACGGAAACAAAATAGTGTGCACACCACATTGATGTGTGCGTACACTAGATTGTGTTGTATAGTTTTCCAGCAATTCCAACGCTATTAAATAAAGCGATAGCGTGAATGAATGGAGGGTGGACGCACTCATCACTGATGGCGCTGGTGGCCTTTCTCAGGATGTGGTGCAAACAATTTTAATCAGTGCGTGGAGAACGTTGAGGCTCGGCATTCAACTTCAGTTTTGGGTTGGTTTTTGCCACACGCACACACATCAGAGATGACAGACACTTCAACTTGCCTGCTACTGAAACGGACGCGTTAATTAATCTCGGGTCCACGCATCAAGTGTATGCCCTCGAGCGCGAAATAATACATCATTTGTTAAACCAAGGAGCAAGCAGTTGCACCTCAAAACACAGCTACATAACCTACATACCCACACACAAGACGAGCCAGCCAGCACGATAACGCATGGCCAATTTTACTCCAGCGAGAGCGACACGAGGTTCAGCGCCGGCGCAATGGTCAGCAGCTCCCAGCGTAGCATTCCTTGCAGGGTGTCGGCAGCGTTACGATGTGCATGTTCCTCCCCGCGGTAATCTGTGCGGCCCGTCCAGCGCAACTGCTGGTACTCTTCACCCGTAGCCGGGTTCACCACGTTGAGGAACTCGATCGACAGCGACAAGTGCATGGTACTCTTCACCCGTAGCCGGGTTCACCACGTTGAGGAACTCGATCGACAGCGACAAGTGCGCCCACGCCAGCTTCTCATCTGTGTCGTCCTGCAGATGCGACCCATCGATGTCCACACTTTGCGTTCCGAGCACGTATCCGGTGGCTTCCAGCATGGGCTCGTCCGTCTCTGAGTCGGACCCTGGAGACATTGGGGGAGTCGACGGGCAACTTGCGTCCACGTACGTTGGAGTGGCCATCGACTCGGAGGACGCGGGGATTTTCCTGCTGGTTTCGATTAGAAACCGCACGAAGACCGAGCGGAACGTCGAGATGTCGTCTGTGGGGGAGATGACATCCCTCCCTAGCACATACGCGTTCGGGTTAATCTGTTGCAGCACTTCAAGGCGGCTCGTCTCACACTTGACCTTCTTGAACCGGTCGAGTCTCATATCGTTCGCCCAGGTCTTTTGCATGAGCTCGGCAACATTCAACCCCTTAAACTTCTTGGTGAAGACGCACTCCATGACACTCCCCTCCACTTTCTGCACCACATCCCAGCCGAACATTTGCATCCTCCGCGGTTTAAACCGCCCTTCACCCGCAAGACTGGACGGCAGCAGCAACCTGTTCTGGACGCGACTCATCGAACGGTTATTGTCGAGAATGACGCGGGTTAGATCCAACTCGGTCAACGGGTGGAAGCCGAACACTTGCGCCGCCTCGAACTCGTCCAGTCGGTCGAGTTGCATTTGCAGCGCCTCGGCTCCACCTAACGCGGGCTGCTGGAACTGCTGCGCCCACCTGGGTCCGTCCATTTCCGGTCGACTCTCTAAAATCCGGTACAAGTGCAACTTCCACGTTGCCTGTTGCTGGATCTCCGCCTTTAGATACAAATTCTCCGCGCCGAGTCTTTTCACGAGATCCACCACTTGCGTATAATTTGTTGCCAGCTTGTTGCAGTTGCTGTTGCTGACGGTTAGAGAGTTCACATCGTCGGTGGTGGCGGACGCGCGGAGACACATGCCGGCGTACTGCTTCTCCAGTCTGGCCACGGTGCTCTTCATCTCCTTGAGCTCCTCTCGTTGCCGTTGCCTCGCGCGCCGCATACAGTCGCGGTTCTTTTGCCGCCGCAGTTGCATCGCCCCCGCGTTCGGCAGTTGCGCGCAGTCCAGCACTTGCTCGGGGGCAACACTGGCCCAGGTTAGAGGCCGAGTTGCATTTGCCGAGTTGCCTTTTGCCGACTTTTTCGAACCTTTGGCGGCAACAGGCTGGCTGGCGACGCCCGCGGCCCATACTGCGTCCAAGGTACTTGGGAGACCGAACCCTGCGTTAACACCACCTCCACCTAAAAAGTCATCGCCCCGAACGGGGCTCTTGCCGTCGATCGGGTCGAGCGTGTGGACGAACTCGGCGGGGCTCTTGACGGGGCTGGCGCCGCTCACGGCCTCCTCCTGCTGGCGCATCTCGTCCCACATGGCGTCCTCGTAGCTGTCCAGGATGGCGGCGGCGCCCGAGCGCCAGTCCTCGTCCGCGCTGGCGGCGCTGGCGGTTAGAGACACCTCGTGCATCATCGCGCGCGTTAGCACTGTCTAACCGGGAAGGCGGTCCGAGGGCAAAGCGCTAGTGAGCTCATGGCTGCTGCTCACCTTCGACAGACTGGCGGCCCGACTCTTGCGCGTTCCTGTCCACCGCGCTACTAAAAGCAGCGGCGACTCGGTTTTAAGTATGAAACACAATCATATACTAAGTTCAGTACAAACGCAACGGAAAGATGACGCCATTCCGCTTCTGCGCGCAGAAAAGGATAAACATGGGGATGATGGGAGTCACTGGGTTTCACTATGGACGGGGTTACGTCACCAGCTGTGTTGAAGCTGCTGGCAAGGTACCGCGATCGCGTATCGCGTGCGGGCTCAAGCAAAGGTCTTGCCTTGCCTTGGCAATGTTCCCCGCCAACAGCCTCCGGCGTCGATAGTCGCGCCCGCAGTAATTTCTCCAGGCGCTGGGGTTGCGCGAGCAGTGAAATCGGCACGGCGAGGTCTCGCTGCCGCTTCAACCATGTGCAGGGCTGGGCCACACAACAGGTGAGCGCACCGCCGCCGCATCCGGCTCTCCATCACGCTTTGCTTCGTCTAACAGCCCAGTTTAGTTTGCGCGCCGATCAGGGCATCTTCCCGAAGGAAGGTTGTCCAAAATGCTGCCTTGCTTTGGATATCTTCAGATTCTGCAAAAAGCGTGAAACTGAAGTTATCAGCAACAAAAATCGAAGCGGCGACGGCAAGACTGCCAACAACACTGCATACACTAACCTTACATGAAACGCTTAAACTCATTGCCGGAAACTATCCTGCACGCAGCCGGTTTACGCAACTCGTGCCACTTTCTTTTTTGTCTTCTCACGTTACCCACTCGGCAGCGATATCAAGTTCAGCGCCGGTGATATGACCAGCAACTCCCATCGTAGCAGTCCTTGCATCATGTCACTCGCGTTACGCTGCGCGTGCTCCGGCCCGCAATAGTCTGTCCGGCCACTCCATCGCAGCTGCTGATACTCGTCTCGAGTGACGGGGTTCACCACGTTTAGAAACTCAATTGACAGCGATATGTGAGCCCACGCCACTTTGTTCCGCATGTCTTCATCCCTCGGTTGCTGCGAGTAATCCGTGTCTAAACTTTGCGACCCGAGCACAAACCCCGACGCTTGCAACATGACTTCATCGTTGTCCGAGTCGGAATGCGGAGGCGTGGAGGGCGCACTTGCATCGATGCAACTCGGAGTTGCAGTTGCAGTTGCCGAGGACTCTCTAACCGCCGCCGCGAGTTTCCGACTCGTTTCGATGAGGAACCGGACGTACATGGACCGGAAGGTGGCAATGTCTTGCGTTGGGGACGTCACGTCGCGACCGACGACGTAAGCGTTCGGGTTCACTTGTTGCAGTACCTCGAGGCGGCAAGTTTCCCCCTTAACCTTCTTGTACTCTCCAAGGCGCATGTCGTTCGCCCACGTCTTTTGCATTAGCGCGGCAACATTTAACCCTCGAAACTTCTTCGTAAAGACGCACTCCATGATGTTGCCATGCACGCGCTGCACCATGTCCCAGCCAAAAGCTTGCATCCTTTTCGTTTTAGCACCATAGTCGGTGTCAGAGGACGACGGGATCAAAAGCCGACTGTGGACTCGAGAAATGGTACGGCGATTCTCTAAAATCACGCGGGTGAGCTCCAGATCGGTCAGAGGGTGGAATCCGAACTCCTCCTGGGCGTTTAACTCATCCAAAGTGTCCAATTGCATCTTTAGCACCTCTTCCCCACCAAGCGCTGGCTGCTGGAAGTGCTGGGCCCATTTCGGACTATTCGTGTGGGGAACAGAGTGCAAAATGCAAGACAAATTGCGTCTCCACGTCGCTTGCTGCTGGATCTCGGCTTTCAGGTACAAATTCTCTGCTCCGAGTCGCCGCGTCAACTCCACAGCTTCCGAATAATCCGACGCCATTCGAGACACGAGAGCCCCTTCAGTAGGAGGGGCGGACGACTGGAGACTGAGCTCCGCGTACTGCTTCTCGAGTCTTGCCACTGTGATCTTCATGTTCTCCAGCTCTTCGCGCTGTTTTTGCCTCGCCTTCCGCATCCACTCGCGATTCTTCCGACGGCGAATGTCCGCGGCACTGGAGCCTTGAGTTGGGGAGGAATCCGACAGTTCACCCGATACAGAGCTCCAAGCGGGCGATGAAGCCGAAGCAGTCCATAACGGAACGCAGCCCGTGTCACGTTGCGTTGCAGCCCACACCGCATTCAGTTGAGTAGTGGCGAGACCCAGCCCGAAGATGCCGCCTCCACCAGTCAATGGACTCAATGATTCCTCATACTGGTTACCGCCCCCGTGAACTGGAGTGATTGCATTACCACCCAAGCACGGGCCGAATAGTGAGTCTACTTGGGCGTTTGAGCTGCTGGTCGCTCCGCTGACGAGGCCAATGGGCGTCATGCTCGACTCGAACGGAGCGGAGAGCTGCGAGAGGTCGCGCAGCGTGTCGTCCCACATGACCTCATCGAGGCTGTCCAGGACGTTGGGGGAGGCATCGGAGACCGGCGGACATTGGAAATCACGCTTCATCGACGCGGTCTTGAAGACTCGCACGCACCTCCCTCGAGAGCCTTATCAGAGGTTACTGTTAGTTTAGACGTACCCACGAGTGTACTGTGTGTCTGTTGCTATTGATAGGCGAGTCCTTACCCATTTTTTGGAAAGTTTCTGGGTTTGGGATGCGGTACTAAATTAACTTAATTAGCGTGTGCCAATTGACTGGAGGTTAGCCTCACAAGAACAAATGGCAAACTCACCCGGTGCTCCATTGTTACGAGTCTCCGCTGACTGGCAGCCTTACCCAGCCGAGTACGTGGAAGTAATCTTCTTGAATGGTCATACAACCTCGGTTAAGCACGTCCTACAGCCCGAATGATGAGAAACTTTGAATGCCACGTAGTAGGAAATTTGACGGCGACGTCAAAAAGGGCCCCACAGGAGAAGAGCACGAGCAAGGGTACGAGTCCTCGGTCTATCGGGGCGTAGCCTATTTGCTGGTAGCCCACGTACACGCCCTATACTTGCTCGAAATGACGATCCCGCCCAGCAGCGCCGAGGCTTTCTTCGTCTCTGCTGACAATACTCAACGAGTCCAAGATCCCGAGGCCCGTTGATAATGAAGAGGCTGGCTGGCGACAGTGGACCGTCGTGCTGCTCGACTACTTTGTCAAGCGAATCCTGCGCGTGTACCCGTTGTTCGCCCTTGTGACGTTCATGCTCACGCGGATGGCCCGGGAATCACTCGAGTTACTACTACAACCTGGGGGCACTACCGCATTCAAGAGTGGAGCGTGGGAGGTCATGACGTTCGATAAGTATAACTAGCTCTCCTGGCAATGCCGGTCGAGACCACGTTCTACCCCCTGATCCCAGTCTTCCTTTGAGCCGAGAAGTGGTAGGTCGTTGGTATCTGTGTAGTAGAATTCAACATTCTTGGAAGTGTCACTTCACGCGTTGGCTGATGTCTCTGTTCCCAAATCGACGTTGCCAATTTCGACGGTGGTGAAGCGTCTGGCAAGAAGAGCTTCAGCTTCACCCCTTCGCCAACATTTCGCGTTGGCCGGTGGGGGGCTCATTCATGAACCGACCCGTTTATTTTGTGGTTGATGTTGGTCTACTTCTCCGGTCCGGAAAAGAATTAACAGGTCCAACCATCCAATCGTCAGCACAGTCCGAGTTTCTCTATATAGTCCTCGAGTTGACTCTCAAGCACGGATACAGACCCAGGAGTTGTTGATAATGTACACAAATCTTGAGTAACGAAATGCTATGTAATGTGTTTTCAGGGTTTACGCTGTGATCAGCAAAACCGACAACACTTCAGCACAAGGCAGAACGGGCCGTAGATCGATTAATCACTCTATCGATGAATAGATTTGAAGATCGACCTCGTCGTACTGTCTTCGTCCGTGCGATCAACCCAGTCCCTGGGGTAAGCGGTTGGGAACAGTGCACCAACTTCAGTCCTGCTTTCGACCATCGATTGAATCTACGTTTAACGAGAAACTATAGAGTCCTGGAATCGCTGTATCATAGGGTGCTCCGAATCGAATAATGATCCTGCAACGCTACCACTGGTCTTCATTTCGTTCTCTAACCTGGTGGTAAAGTGTTGCGGAATATCTGCTCTCAGGAGCACTGCGTCTGTGTGCCTTGCCAGTTGGCGTGATTTCACCCAAGGCTTTTACGGCTTTTCATGGTCCTTTCGTAAGCGGTTTTCTTACCAGCATTCCAACACTAGAAATTGGCGGCGCTGTACTGCCGCGAGTACACGGAAAGGTGCCTTGGAGTGTTAGTCGAACTGTCGATAGTAGGTGTGTCAACTGGTTCATCGCCCGCTCTAGAGATTGAATGATGCTGCCATCTCCATCTTGTGCTTCAATCGCGTGTACAAACCCGACTGCTTCGATTCTGGGTGGGTAACCGCCCAACAAAACCCACGCTCCTCCCCTACTCTTGCCATCCACAACGTATCCGCCATATAGGAGGAGATACCAGTCTCCCATTGCAACTGGTCGATCTGAAGGATTGATTGCTGTGAAGACAGTATATCTTACTGACTAACTTTGCCGCCTAAGACACCAGCAAGCTTATCGCTAAACATATCGGCAAAATCATTTACTATGACTATCCGGTAGTTATTCCGACAAGGTGATGTTCCCGAACGCGACATGGTCCACATCATGCCATCCACACTTTCGATTCATGAGCAGTACTCGGTTTGCCGATTTCTTAGACCATGCATACAGAACTGTACAGGCTTTTTGACAGGATGTGGCGAGTGCACATTGATTAGCAGTGATAAACCGTAATCAGGGAAGGGAGCAAAGTGCACGTACACTGTACTGTACGATCTGCGCGATTGCAGAAGCTGCACCGTAATACAAGTATACATGTGTCTGTGTGTTATTGTATTATTAGAGTATTGATATTATATCATCGATGGTGTTATGGTGAGGTATCGTTAAAGCCGTATGTGCTGGTTCTCGGATGAGTCTGTCCTCTAAACGTGTATGGCCGTTGAATAGTGTACCTAAACGACCGACCGATATTTGGCAGGCCCGATTGACCAAGATTCGAGCTCAGCGAGAGCCGGAGCCTTACAAGTCTTTGCCTCTTACTGCGTAATCGAGGGTAATACTCTTTTGCCTCGTAGATCTTGAAGATCATACCTGTAGCTACAGATGGTACAGTATTTTACTGTCACCTTGCGTTTTTCTTCGAACCCATGGTCACGATCTTCTCTACGCGACACTAACCTTTTTCTGCAAAATTAATCACGTTCCGTACGATCTCTCAGCCCAACATGCTGTTTCTCCCCATCCAGTCACACGCCCGGTCGGCCGCCTTGTTGTGTGTTGCCAGCAACGCTGGTCTTTAGTCATTTCGTAATCCTCCCGCTAACCATCAACAACACCCTGCTCCTATAACCACCCGACCTAAGAAACCCCTCACCTGTTCAAGGCAAACTCCAACCGACCAACAACCCAACCAACTCACCTCAAGTAAAAAAAATATGGCCGCCACAAAGGACCGAGGGCGGGTCAAGAGCTGCGACTACGCGGCGAAATCGACTCAAGGCTACGAAGTCGTTAACATTTGCGAGCTCCAATGCAGTGACTCCTCAGTGGCTACTGAAGGGGGTTTCAACTCCCTAGACGACCAGGAAAAGCTCCTCCAAGGTGAACGCGTCACACCGACCAAGCCTGAACTTACCGGCCGAGTGCAGCACAAGTACCTCAACGGTCTACGGGGCGTCGCCTGCTTATTGGTAGTCCACGTCCACGCCCTGTATTTGCTGGATACGACGATCGGACCCAGCGGCGTCGATACTTTCTTCGTGTTGTCGGCATTTCTGTTGACGATGCTAAACGAGTCCAAGATCCGAAGGCTCATCAACAAGTCCGGCTTCCGGCAGTGGACCGTCATGCTGCTCGACTACTTTGTCAAGCGAATCCTGCGCGTGTACCCGTTGTTCGCACTTGTGGCGTTCGTGCTCACGTGGATGTCGGAGGAGTCGCGCACTCACTACTACAACCTGGCGCACTACCACATCAAAGAGTGGAGCTTGTGGGAGATCCTGACGTTCAAGAGGCGGTACTACCTGTTCTGGACGATGCCGATCGAGATCACGTACTACTTCCTGATCCCAGTCTTCCTCGCCGGAGTCTGCTACTTACGCAACAGGCCGAGAGTGAAATGGTCCGTTGTTGCTATGTTGTACATCTGGGTCTACTACGAAGGAAAATACACGAACCGCACGGGTCACGGCGAGTTTCGGCCTCACTTGTCGACTTTTGTCGCAGGATCCCTCGCCGCAGTGGTTTATCTGGATCTGAACAAATGGATGAAGGAACTCCGCTTCGACCCGCGAAAGTGGCAGGTCGCTATCGTTCGAGCGTTTGAGTACACCATGCTGGCCGCGATAGTAAGCGACGTGTGCCGCTCGCTGCTCACGCGCTGGTTCAAGGTTTCTCTGTTTCCAAAGCAGCATCCCCAAGTACCTTCGGTGGGCCTCCCTATCTCAGCGGTGATTGTCATT
>JAIKVH010000595.1:0-13492 GCA_024679275.1 Phytophthora niederhauseri
TCTTTTTGCGCCTCGACTACCTCAGTTTTAGAAAAACCTCAAGTACCTCGAAATAGCTGCTTTTGAAATGCATAGTAGGGCTGTTTTCCACGTAAAAAAGGCAGATTTTATTTGAAATGGATGGTTTTATCGAAATAGCTCGAAATGCGCTATTTCAACTCGAACACGGCCTTATGAATCTCGTCTAAAGCATGCATTCCAGCGATATAGCAAAATATAAATTTGCACAAGAACTGATTTAGTAAAGTTAGAGCCCACGCACAAAAGATAGCAATCTGTTAGTTTCTATTTCATCGATTTTGAGTAAGTGTTGACTTACAACTAGAAAATTCACGGTTGAGTCCACCGCTTATACAGTATATTTATCAATAGCCACACAAAGGAAGTCACTGTCCCAGACCAAAGCCTCTCCTCTTGGTTTTAAACCACGTTTACTAGCGGGGGGATTGTGCGCTCCTGTTGGAGATGAAAAGATTTTGTGGGTTACATGACCTTAACAAAGTACTTAAGTATAGAACTACGTAGTAGTTACTAGACTACGAAGTATTACCTGGCGTGCGCACCAAATCCACGCATACGTTGATACGGAATTGCACCCTGCTATTTTGTTGGACGGAGCCTCTATCTAAAGCTGCTTCCTGGGGGTACAGTATCGATCTGGTTAGGCAGCTCAAGCGATGAATCAGATACGGCAAAGCTTAACTTTTACTCACGTGATTTCGTTTTCATCGGTACCGTTAAGCCTCGAATGGCTCCAGACAGTTTTGTTCTTAAACCATGTGATTGATTTTCACTTATCGTGAAGTAGCAATGTTTCCAGCCTGCTCGCAATCTCGTTAGCATCTTCGGTCCCCCTGTCCAGAACAAACCCGGTAAACTGCTTCGCATCAAGTGTCTGCACAGACTTCGAGCTGAAATGCATCGGTACGTGCCGCATCATTGTTCGCGTCAACGTCCTCGACTTCGGTGAGCTCGGCAGGGGAATGGACACACACCATCCACGTTCATCAGCGTGCATGCCCATGAAAACTCCTTCGCCTTCGGTAAACGATCGCCACACAACTACCGATCGATCGTCGGTTAGGTAACGACGAACAACTGCATGCTGGAGTACCGATACAGTTCTACCCGAGTTGAGGCGGGTAGTAACTCGAAACTTAAATGCCGACGTGTTCTCAGGGCTTTCGATGCCGTCGTAATGCTCACGATCCTCTTGGCGATGGTGCAACTGCGCCACTTGCCATGTAAACTTACAAATATGTTCGAAGTCAAACGGCATCACGTGCTTATCAGCATACACGTAGTACCCGCCATCTCCTTCCTCATTCCACTTCCGTCTCGGTCCGTCCCAACTTGCATCCGTCGAGTCCAATCCATACGCCTTCAACGCTTCATCGGTGTGAGCATAGATGGCACCCAATTCGTCTGCAAAAGCCTTGTAGAACTCCGCGTCGGAAGGCTCCAGACGAATCCGCTTCTGTTTGTAGATCGCATCGCCCGTGTCGTCCACAATACCGAGACGCTCATGCATGAAACCCTTGAACTCCTCAATCACATTCGCTTGAGACTCGACCGCCTGGATTAACCGACGCTGCTTCTCCTCAGCATTCAGCCGTGCCTGCAATTGGCGCTTGGCCACCATCTCCCACGCCGCCGATGCGACGGACCTCTCGGCGTCTTTGGCCTTCTGCAGTGCCACCAATTCCGCCGAGAGCTCCCCCACTTGCTTCTGCAGAGTTTCCTTCTCGGCCCTCCGACGTTCGCGGTATGCGCTGCGCCTCTTGCGGTCTTTCGCTCTCTCGAGCTCCAGCTTCGCAGCGGCGTTCAGAGGCGTCTTCTTCAAAGCAGCCGAAGTACTGGACGGCAGAGGTTTTGGAGCTTCCTCATGCTTCGACACAGCGTCGATGGGTAAGGCCTCGTCACCGCTCTCATCGCTGGGCAGCGTGCGGAGCGTCGGGAACGTGGGCAGGTCGAACGAGACCAGGAAGTCTTCCACCTCGGCGAGGAACGCGGCGTCTGTCGCCATCACTGCAAAAGGCGAAATGGTGACGGGGCAGTACCATGTACGTTGTCCCCCCACCAAAACTTTCCTAATCTTGCAGTAAACTTAGGAATGATTGTGCAATTTGTACGTTTTCTGCGGCTTCGACGGTCGTGATCGTGATTCACGAAGCAGGTTCACGATTCGTGAACCTGCTTCGCTGGCAGTGCTGTTCACGAGAGGAAGGAACTTGAGCTTCTTCTTGTTCACTCACTGTTACCATTCATTACAGTATTCGCCCCCGCTACACGCTACAGCCTATACAGGTACCCTGGACCTTACTTGCCCGTGACGACCGAGTTCTTCTTGGCATAGCCCAGCTTTTGGAGGACGCCGCGGATGTCGTCCAGCACCGCGACGTTCTCGATGGTGGCCGGTACACGGAACGGGGCCGAGTTAGCGACAGCTTGGATCGTGGCGCGCATAACCTTGCCCGAGCGTGTCTTGGGGAGAGCGTCCACGAGGCCAACGTCCTTCAGGCAGACAAAGCTACCCATCTGCTCACGAACGTCGCCCACCACTTGCTCGATGATCTGTTGTAATGTGGGCAGGGCGACGGCACCAAAAAGGTTAGAGGCTGAGACCTCAAGATGATAAACGCAAAGCTGCCGTACCTCCTCCTTCGAGCGATCAATCTTCTTGTCAATCACCAGAAGTGCAACCGGGACATGCCCTTTGAGTGCGTCGGTGACTCCAAACTGCAATTGACAAACGATTCGTGTAAGGTCACTATGTACCAACATTCAAAGGCATAGATACGTACCACCGCGCATTCCACCACTTCGGGGATCTCAATGATGACTTCCTCGATTGACCCCGTCGTGATACGGTGCCCTGCAACGTTGATAACATCATCCGTTCGCGACATCACCTACAGGTTATACCACAATACATCTGTCAGCTGATGCTAGAATTATACCAACACTAAAGAGTAACTTACGTAGACGAATCCTTCGTCGTCGATGTGTCCGGTATCCCCCGTGTGATAATAGCCTGGAAATCGCTTGAAGTACTTGGCATGGAAGTCGTCCGGGTTGTTGTGCAACGTGGTCAAAGCACCTGAACAGCAAAGGAACGACCAAAAACGTAAGCTAATAATACTAGCGTGCACATTTGAACGGTTGTCCAAAAGTTGATCACGGACCTGGAGGAAGCGGTAGCTTGACCACAAGCTCTGCGTCTTGCTCTTCATTCTCGTGATTGTGGCCGTGATGTTCGTCGTGGTCAGCACTATCAGCCGTCAGCAGCTGAACATCCCATCCGGGAACTGGGCGGGCTACCGAGCCCACCTTGATCCGGGGGTAGCCATCGTCCGTAACATCGTCATTTTGCATACCAATACACGGTGCTGTGATCGGCCATCCAGTCTCCGTTTGCCACCTATTCAAATACATCAGGAAACATTAGATGCAGTCGCGGTAAATGCTAACCACGAGTCAACGCACCAGTGGTCGATCAGCGGTACACCAAGCTCCTCGGAAAAGAAGTTGAATGTTTTCGGATCTCCACGCTCGCCAGCCACAAACATTGTCCTAAGCAATGTACACATGAACGATAAAAGGAGTAATTAGCAGCGGACAACAGAGGGCAGCTGTGCGAAACATAATGCACATAAGGCCTTACTTAAACGTCTTTCGGATCTCTTCCTTCTTGTCCCTCAGCAGCAAGGCATGCGGGTCTTCTTTGCGGATCGCTCGCAAGGCAGTAGGCGCGGTAAACATGGACTTGATGCCGTACTCCGTGATCAGCCGCCAATACGCTCCAGCATCGGGAGTTCCAACAGGCTTTCCTGCGTACAGTACCGACTGCAATGACAAGACAAGTTAGTCCCGAGATCAATCAACAAGACATCGCCCCAAACAAACGCAACATACCGTGCACCCGTGTACCAGTGGACCGTATACGACCAGCGAGTGGCCAACCGTCCAGCCCATATCCGACGCCGCAAAGAACGTGTCATCCGGAGTAATGTCGAACACGTTGCGCATGGCCCACTTGAGCGCGACGGCGTGGCCACCATTGTCTCGCACCACACCCTTCGGACGCCCCGTCGTACCGGACGTGTACAAAATGTAGAGCGGATCCGTCGCAAGCACAGGTACCGCGTCAACGGGGCTGCCCATGGCCATCACATCTCTCCAGTCGACATCACGTCCCTTGGTCATGGGAAACGGGCATAGATCGCGCTGCATCATGACGACCTTGCTGGGCTTCCACGCGGAGCGCTCGATGGCGCCATTGAGCAGCGGGCCGTAGTCAATGATGCCCTTGGGCTCCACACCGCAGCTCGCAGAGATGATGATCTTCGGCGTAGCGTCCTCGATTCTGGCCGCCAACTCCAGCGTCGCAAACCCGCCGAACACCACCGAGTGCACGGCGCCGAGCCGCGCGCACGCGAGCATCGCCACCGTCGTCTCCAGCACCGCCGGCATGTAGATCACCACGCGGTCGCCCTTCTTCACGCCCAGCTTCTGCAGCCCCCCAGCAAACGTCGACACTGCAGCACCAAGAACACACACAATCAGAAAAGATCTTCCACGTTGAAGGCAGCAAGCAGAGCGGGAAGACCGACCTTCTTTCAGCAGCTGGCTGTACGTCATCGTGGTCTTGGTGCTCGTGAGCGGGCTGTCGTAGTGGAAGGCCACGACGTCGCCCCGCCCGTTGTTCACGTGCACGTCCAGCGCGTTGTAGCACGAGTTCATCTCGCCCCCCGTGAACCACCTGGACGACGGGCCTCGCGTCCTGCATGCAAGCGGCTTCAAGTTAGTACTAATTCCTACCCTTATTCTTGAGCCTGGAACGTACATGTCGAGCACTTTGGACCAGGGCTTGAACCACTCGATGTCGCGCGCGGCCTCGGCCCAGAACTCCTCGGGCTTGTCGAGGCTGCGGCGGTACTGCTCCGAGTAGCTGGCGATCGCCCTGCTGCGCGCGGACAGGCGCAGCGGGCGCGCCACGAGGCGCTGGCTGGAGCGCAGCATGGAGGACGCAGGAGTGATGGTCGCGGCGGCGGCGCAAAATGCGGAATGACATGGACAAACGGTGAGCGCGTGCCAACTTCAAGGTGAGATGGCGTGTGGCTGCTGCCACCGGAGATACGCTATGTATCACCGAATGTACAGCCGGGTCAGGAAGGAAGTACTGACGTTGCGTTTCAAGAGCCCCGTAGCAGTGAGGGTATCTACGGTATGGTGCTGCACGCCTAACTTGCTTTGGTTCGGCGGGGTGTCCCCAGTGCTGGCGCTGGGCGCTAGGCTATGGCTCGCAATGTCGACCAGACTTGCCGTTGGGCTCGGCCGTGGAACTTGAAGTTGGTCCCCTGTCAAACACATGGGCGGACCACCGCCGCAATTGGACCGCAGGATTCCTGCAAGCAAATGTCAAACAGCGATGTCCGCTCTCCATGAACTTTCATTGCGGGTACAGTATTAATACATGTACCAGGTATGCAAGCAGCAGAGCGACGTGGGTGCATTGCGACCGCAGCGCAGCGACTCGTGAAGCAAGAGAGCTCTGCGCTGCGTTGCTCGCCGTTAAGCATCTACCGCATTCCTCTGAGCACGAAGGTAGGCGCTGGTGCCGAAACCAAGACGATTCCTTCGTGCAGCACATCTCGCAGGCTGCGAGTCGCAGCAGCAGCGCCCGCAACCGCTGCGGTTTGGAATCCAAACATCCAAATTGGATGGGATTCACAACTCGAGGTCCCATGTCAAATGCAACTTCAACTCGCTCAAACGAAGTTCCCATTCTCGTCGCCACTACAGGCCTTCCTCAATGGAGAATCCTCTTGTGGCATGTAATACCAGCACAGGCTTATCCAAGCTTTACTCTCTTTGCCATGGCAATCGCTTCTACTCTGCCGAATGCAACGCTCTATCTACGAGTATACATACAGTATACACCCTCCATGCGTTGTACCCATGTTGTATACACGGTCCGACGATTGGCGTCACTTGGCAAGATCTGCTGGACGCGCGCAATGATCATCCGCGCCGTTAGCGACAGCGAGAGCGACGACGAGCTACACGCGTCCTCATCGGCGCCTCGCCGCTCCGTGCTCGACCCTCCAGCCACTAGCGACTCCTCCGCCAGTGGCAGCGCGGCTCGCTTCGCGTGGTTCGCAGCGTGCGGGGCGCTGGTGCTGCTGCTGCTCGTGGACTTGGCGGCCGTCTTGGGCTCGTCCAACCCGTCGGTGGACACGTTCGCGCTGCTGCCGGTGCTGGTCACGACGCTGCTGTACCGAGAGACCATCATTCTGCCTCCCACGGCCACGCTGCTCAACCAACTCGTGGGCTTCGCGCTCGTCGGCGCGTGGGTCTACTCGAGAGAGAAGAGTCTGGCGACTGGACACACAGCGCAGTGGCTACGCAGCGCTCGCTACGGGCCCTGGACGATAGTGGCGCTGCTGTGTCTGGGCAGCGCAGTGGCTACGCAGCGCTCGCTACGGGCCCTGGACGATAGTGGCGCTGCTGTGTCTGGGCCACGCGGTGTCGTGCCTCTACTTACTGTTCGCTCTGCTGGAGAGCAACGGAGACCGTGCCAAGTTCTGGCTCGGGCGCAAGCATTCCGGCGCCAAAACAGCGCCGTATGGACGGGCTTAGTGGCCAGCGGGGGCTTTGCTGGCCGCTGCGGCGATCTTGGCTGCTTCGGGGTCCAGCACTTGGTCCAGGATGTCTTTGATGGAGTTGATCTGCATGTTGTCGGCCTTCTTCCAGAGTTTGTAGTTCTGGTGGGCTTGGTCCAGGATGGTTTTGAACTCGGGACGGAAGACAGCTTCGGCGACCACCTCGAAGAACGGCAGGATAATGAACTCGAAGAAGCCGACCTGGTTGCGGGCGCTGTTCTCGCTGTTGCGGTTCATGAAGGGGGAGATGTCCATCCCGAGCGTGTGCTCGTCGTCGCCCTGCAAGAAGAACTCTTCGATGATGAGGTCGGACCAGCGCGCGTGCAGTTTGAGGGCCTTGGACGAGTGGCCCAAGTCGGCGCACTTGATGACGATCTTCATGAGCAGCATGGGCGAGTGCTCCACTTCTGAGTCTTCCTGCGAAATGAGTGCTGTCTTCAGGCTACCCACGAGCTGGAGGTGGACGGTGAGGTCTGTGGAGAGCACCATCTCCACGATGGCCTTGCGCACCTCGCTGTACTGTCCCGGTGACAGGCCCACGAAGATGTTGAAGAGAGGGTCTTTCGTCAGGAAAAATGCTTCGGCGAGGTGCATCCGCTCCAAGACAGAACCCGGTGACAGGCCCACGAAGATGTTGAAGAGAGGGTCTTTCGTCAGGAAAAATGCTTCGGCGAGGTGCATCCGCTCCAAGACAGATGAGTCGCTGAATTCAATGGCCAGGTCGCTGCCGCTCTTGATCATAAAGTTGTTGTTCTTGCCGGGGTGGCGAAAGTCGTGAATGGCGGCAGCAACGATCGCTGCGAACACCTCTTGGTAGGTGAGTAAGTCCTGTAAGTACCCGTTATCCATGACCGAGATGAGATATTCGACCGAGCTGACGACGTCCGCTGCGTGGCAGTTGTTGTGCTGGAGAACAAGTAGCAATTAGTCAGCCGTCAAGTTACGAGACAGAAGCCGGAGATAAGCAACATGACTGAGTTCCGAGCAACTTACGTAAGGATTCCGGTGGTAACCAATGTCCAGGAAGTGGAGGAAATTGGCCAACGTGCTCTTGTTGACAGAGCAGAGCTCGAAGAGGTTGTGCTGCTCGAAGGCGATGTACGTGATGAACGTAATGGGCTTGTTATTCGTCATCTGCGCCACCCTGATGAAGTCACAAAAGAGTTAGCGAACCCGTCGTGAACAATGCTATCGGCACACGGAACGTACTCGAACGTGTCGACACTCCAGCCATCGCGCTCCATCAGTTCTCATATCGGCACACGGAACGTACTCGAACGTGTCGACACTCCAGCCATCGCGCTCCATCAGTTCTCCGACTGCATTCAACACCTCGTCAGTCGGTGCAGTGACCTCTGGATGTAGTCTCATCTCGACAGAGCGAGTAGGACTCGCGCCTCCTACGGAGCCCATTGACACACTAGAATTACCGGAGCCCGCCGTCATGCTCCGTTCGGATTCCCTGGCCCCACCACCGCCGCCGCCGTTGCTGCTGCCAGAATTTTCGGCGCTGTTTTGAAAGACCACCGAGGCTCGGCGGTTGCGTGTGTACGACTTGTTGGCGAGCACTGTGGTGGCCCAAGACTTGATGTCGCCGTCCAAGTCTCCATCTCGTTTCATCTTGAGCTGCTCATGGATGTCAGGTGCGAAAAGGTTTTGGCCCTTTCGCATGAGTAGAGTCACGATCCCGTCAAGATTTTCGCGCAGTTCTGGTGACAATTCTGTTGCGCGTTGCAGGGCCTTAAGGTCCAACAACACTTTGGCCATAGGCGAGTCGAAGTCTAACGGCGGGCTACCGTCGCCGTGTCCGCCCACGCGCTCTTCCAGCATCCGTTTCAGGCTCTTGTTCTCGTTGAGGATGATCTCTTTCTGGAGATGCGAGGCCCGGGCGCGCTCCTCGACAATCTTGGCGTGGAGGAAGTTGAGTCGGAGGAAGCGGTCCGTTTGGCGCACACGAATCACCAGCACTGCCGACACGCACACGATTGAGTCGGAGGAAGCGGTCCGTTTGGCGCACACGAATCACCAGCACTGCCGACACGCACACGAGAGTGAAGACAAGCAGGAACTTGTTGACGACGAAGATGGTCGAGCGCGAGTCTGGGTATTGCAGCGACACGAGAATGCAGAACTCGAGGTTGATCGAGAAGGCCAAAAGAAGGTAGTGGAACGCGTCCAGCTTGAACAGCGGTGCCACGAGCAACACGAGCAACGGACGCAACAGATTCATATTCAGATGGACCATCGGAATCGCCACTACGCACATGCAGCAGCATAAAACTGAGTCAGCAGACTAACCACATCGTCAAACGATTTCCAAGAAAAACGTACCGCGGTTGATGTAGGTGAGGACAAGGTCCCGGCCGGAAGACTCAAGATTGCGATAGATCCACCAGTCCGTAGAGCCATCCAAGCTCACAGTGGTGGCATTGATCGTGGAGTCCATGGCCGTACCGGGGCCGTCCGCCGGTGCGGATGCATCAGTCCAGCCAGAGGTGCCAAAGGGCTCGTCGTGGAAAGCGAGCGAGAAGAGCGAGTTCAAGTCCTTCAGGAAGAAGCGCGTGTAGTCGTCCGCTTTGAAAAGCGAGCGAGAAGAGCGAGTTCAAGTCCTTCAGGAAGAAGCGCGTGTAGTCGTCCGCTTTGATCAGTCCCTGACCGAGAATGCCGGCAGCGAAGCAGTGGGCGATGAGGCAGAGCAGCGTCTGCTCGTGACCGATGAAGTACCGGGACCGACAGCACGCGACCAGAGTGGGCACGGGGATGTAGATGAAGATGGAGACCCAGAGGCGCAACGTCGACGCGGCGCGGACGTCCGGATCGTCGTCGTAGTAGCCGACCCAGTCTGGAATGGTGAGCGCGATCCAGATGAGCCAGCACACGAGACTCGCGTAGAGCGCCGGGGCCAGGTTGGTCTCCGTGTAGTAGGCCTGGAAGTCGAGCTCCACGAGCGGGTCCTGCGTGAACGAGTTGGTCACGTAGTGGAAGCCGTACTTGTCCTCCATGGTCTTGGTGAGCTTGTTGGCCTCGCTGCGGTCTGCGGCCGAGCGCGGGAAGATGAGCGTCGACACCGGCACGCCCAGCGAGCTGCGCCGCGCCATGGACGAGCGCAGGGTCGTGATCATGGAGTCGCCGGTGTTGCCCAGCGGCGTGGGCGCGATCATGGCCGAGCAACAGCAAACAAGCCAGCGAGCAAGCGACCAGGTGTCTTCAACTCAGCAGCAACCGAAATGGCCAAGCGGCAGGCGTTAGCTCGGGCATCGATCGGATGGGGGTCGGCCGAGTGCAGTGCAACGTGTAACAGCACCCGCTGGAGCCATTTTGGGCTCGCGTCGTTTCGTGTATGGCTACACAAAGCCCTAATCCGCGAGGTACCATCACGTTCGGTGCCAAAAAGAGTGTCCTCGGTGGCGCGTCGGGGCCTGCAGCATTGTCACCACGTGCGGGAGAAAAGGGGGACCGAGACAAAAACACAAGCCAAACCGCCCCAGGACCGAAAAACGAAAACTCGCTCTCGCCCCGCGCGCTGCCAGCTACCTCTTCCCTACCGTAGCTAGTCGGAGACCGAGCGCAGCAGCATGGAGACGGAATGCAAGACGCTGTGGATGGGGGACATCCAGATGCACTGGGACGAAACCTTCATCTCGTCCCTCTTCGCCTCGGCCGGTGCGTCCGCAATACAAAAAAAAACTTTTCAAGCTCACTTTTACCTGCTTCACTTCACTTCACTTGCCTAACCACAATATTGTTTTTTCTTATCTGTGTGCATTATTTTTTATTGTTTATTAGGGGAGCAGCCGGTGGTCAAGTTGATCCGTGACAAGGTGACGGGGTACCCGGCGGGGTACGGCTTCCTCGAGTTCCCGACGCAGAGGGGGGCGCAGCAGGTGCTGGACACGTACAACGGCCAAGTTATCCGTAAGTTATTCATCTTCCCCTCATGCAGCATGGCTATTTTTTTTTTTATTTTTTTTTTTGGAATTGTTGCATTGATTGCTTAGTAACAATCTGATAATGTTGTGGTGGCTTGCTGCTCGACTAATGAATAGCCAACACCATGCACCGCTTCCGGATGAACTGGGGCGCCGGCGGCCGCCGCATTGAGACGTCGGACGACCACTCGATCTTCGTGGGAGACTTGGCCCCCGATGTGACGGACGAACTGCTGCTCAGCACGTTCAATTCGCGCTTCACCAGCGTGAGGGGCGCCAAGGTGGTCATGGACCCCGTCACGCGGATGTCCAAGGGCTTCGGCTTCGTCCGGTTCGGCAGCAAGGAGGAGGCCGACCAGGCGCTGCAGACGATGAACGGCGTGTACTGCTCGTCGCGCCCGATGCGCGTGAGCGTGGCCACGGAGAGGAGCAAGTCCCGGCAGCAGGGCGCCTTTGGAGCCCCTGAAGAGGAGGGAACGAACACGACGGTGTTTGTGGGAGGATTGGACCCTTCCACGACGGAGGACGAGCTGCGCGCCCGGTTCGGCGCTCTGGGGGAGATTGTGTCGGTGAAGGTGCCGCCTGGGCGCGGATGCGGATTCGTGCAGTACACGTCGAAGGAGGCCGCGGAAGTTGCTATCACGCAGATGAACGGCACGGTTATTAGCGGCGTGAAGGTGCGGTGTGCGTGGGGCCGATCGGCTGCTGCGCGTGCGGCCAACCACAACAACTACTACAACCAGCAGCAGTACGGCCAGTACCAGGCCGGCTACCAGGTTCGTTGAAGGCATTGTGTGGATAACGACTCCGTGCTGCCAGCTCTGTCGTTGCTCACTATTTTTCTTGTTGTTGTTGTTGTTGTTGCAGAACTACTACGGCTACAATGCCGCTTACGGCTACCCCCAGTATCAGCAGGGAGCTGCCTATGGCTACGGTGCCTACGGCCAGTACGCCCAGCAGGGTAACCAGTCTCAGGGCGGGTACCAGCAGCAGTCGCAGCAACAGCAGCAGCAGCCTGCTGGTCAGCAGGCACACCACGGCCACTACGGCCACCACCAGCGTCAGCAGCAGGACCAGCCGCGCGACTTTACGCGGCCTGACGACATTGAAGCTATGAACCGCCGCTACGCCTCCCAACGTGCGTACCAGGTACATACAGTGTTGTTGCTGTTGGCCGTTGGATGTGAACTGCCATCATTGTGCAATCGTGCTACGATTTGTTGTCTAATGATATTGCCTTCTTGTTCTTGCTGTTGTCTACGTAGAATATTCCTCCGGCTTCTAATGCGTCGTACACCCCGATGGGGGCTGACGTTGCGAACGGAACCGCGATGGCTGGATCGATGTAGGTGGTGAACCAATGGACTCACAAATGGAAACTAGTCGCGGATAAAAGTAGCCGGAAGAGGAGTGAGAGCACACGGGAAGGGAGTGGGTACTTCATGCGCAAAACGAAACAAGAGGTGACAAGGGCATTGCCAGATAAAACGAGGACAGCGCAAGTGGCGACGAGGACGCGTGGAGGGGGCTGGTTCGGTGTGCAGTGGAGGTCGGAAGAAGAAGCAGAAGCAAGCGAGCGAGCGAAGGAACGACATTTATTGGCACGGTGGAGCAAGCGTGAAATGCTGATGAAGAGTTACTGTTTTCGTTTTCTTGCTTTCTCTTTTTTTTGTTTTGTTTTATTGTTTGTTGATGTATAATGGCACGTGAGTTGTGATCAAACGTTGCGTTCATTCATAGTGGCCCGAGTAAACTTGCAGACCATGGTCTCGTTCAAACTTGTTGGCCCTCCCCCTCAATTACTCCGCCATTGCCACGTCCGACTTGACTGGAGGCGACTGAGCCAGCAACTTGTTGCATTCCTCCACCGCCGCCTGGAACTGCTTCAGCTGGTCGTTCTTGAACGCCAACTGCTTCTTGAGTGTCTCCTGATGCAGCAGCAGCTCCGAGTGGTTGGACTCAAGTCGCTGCAGTTCACTTTCGGCGTCCTCCATTATTCTCGGAACTCTGAGCTTGAAGTGTATCCATGTGGTCAATTTAAAGTCCCAAACCAAATTCCACGGGACTAAAATATCGTCGTAAAGTTAGTGCGTACTTCCGAGTGCCTGACACAACCGGCGACGGGATCACTGACACTTCCGAGTGCCTGACACAACCGGCGACGGGATCACTGATGATACCTTGCGGTTCTAACCTTGCGTGTATAGGATCCGATACGAAAGCAGCAAGTGCGAACCACTCTGCAGAAGCGTGCGCATAGACTTGCAAGTGTTTCGTGGCGGTGCGCACGCCTTCATTCAACTTCCATCGCAATTGGGTCAGTCTTCATCGCCTCCACTTCCGAGTTTGACCTGCAGAAGAAGAGTCGACCGCCGTGCCGAACTCTCCTCACTATGATGCAGTCGACTCCCCGGCGTGGGAGTACGATGGAGCCCATCCACTTCACCCCCGTGCAGCTCTACGAGAACGAGCGCGAGGACCTCATCAAGCTCGCGCACCAGCAGTACAGGGAGCTGCTCAAGAACGTCCGGTTCGCGCAGGCCAACGGGTTCGCCACCAAGGTCAGTGCGTTCGCGCGCACCACGCGCGCCACGGTTTGCGCCGAGACGAAGATCCACGCCACGATCCCGGAGCTGGTCGACGTGTTCCTTGGCGAACGCACCAACGCCGCTATCGGGTTCGCCCAGTCGCAGCAGATCTACCGCTTCTTGGCGCCTACAAAGGAGCACCCGTACCGAAGTTGCGGCATGCGGTGGTCGCTGTGGCACTCGCCTTCGAAGCTCATTCGCCAGCGAGACATTGTCTACCTGGAATACATGGACACTTTCGTGGACGAGCGTGGACGTCGCGGTTGGGCGCGGATGACCCAGTCGCTGGAGCACCGCAGTTGTCCACCTC
>JAIKVH010000596.1:2215-13480 GCA_024679275.1 Phytophthora niederhauseri
GTGCATTCCCGGAGGACCGACTAAGTCTACGCGTGAGGGCCCAGCAACTGTGACATCTGGGTCGAGCTCCCGCAACCAAAGTCCAGTCCAAGTTGGGGTGAGTACCGGGTGACAGCCCGAGGTTGATCCACTTCCATTTCATTTCCTAGTTGCGGTTGAGCTCGTCCGTCCAGGAAGGCCCCGCATTTCATGTTACCGATTACCTTGTCACCCCGGTTGGAGTACCCCGGGTGGGAAGTATTGATTTAAGTGCTATTGTGTGATAGGAGGTATTGATTGTGTTAGTTTCCCTCAGTACTTGAGGGTGGTGCGCGTGAGCCAAAGCCGTCCGGGATTGACCAGTATCTCGGAGTCCGGCTGGAGTTGACTGGAGTAGTGACCGACCCTTTCACGGTCCAAAAGAATAAGGAAGGAGAATAAGGAAGGGCTACGTGTTTGTATATAACTCTGTATCTGTTTGTATTGTTTGGTTATCTGAGAGTGCTGTCAGAGGCGACGTCCAGGAAGGTTACGTTCTGCCCTGCTGCCTAGCAACCTACAAGTATCAAGACAACTCATCCACGGTTGAAGACCCCTGGTTACGAAGACAAACGAACCCACAGGGATTGTTCACAAGGACACACGCCACCCCGGTTGGAAGTGTACATCTAGGCGTACTATCTCCGGCCAGGGTTTTGTTCTGGGTGCACCCCATTCGGGAGTCTACACCCGGGGCGCGCAAATCGCTATACACCTGGGCGGTCAGGCGTTCACCCGCCTCGCCCCACTTGGCCCAGTGCAAACCTTTGGAGGGACGATTCGGTACGCTGCGATTAGTGCACGTCAAGCGCGAGTACAATTCAGCCGCAGACTACCTGACCTCCAAGACACTAGCACTTGGTGCTACGTGGGCCGTACAGGATGAGGAAGAACGAAACCACCTGCATCGAGTGTCGAAGATCCATGAGAAGCTGATGAAGCCGGTCGTTGTGACACCGGATGTTGCCGAAGCAGAGCCGGACGTACCGAATGGAAGTGTGACCGAGGCAGCGGCGACACCGGATGAGGAGAAACCAGAGAGTGCCGAACCGGATCCTGAATCAGTACCACTGCCCAACTGCGCTCGTGTCATGTCAGTTTTAACCCGGTCGGGAGCCCAGGAGCAGACCGAATCCAGTGAGCCATTGGGTCCGCTGGAGTTCCAAGCCGAACGGTGGCGAAGAATTAAGGCACACCAAGACCAGGACGAGTTCATCGCCGAGGTCAAAGCGTATCTGAGTGGAGACCTGGACCGATTCTCGCCCAGACGACTGCGGAAGGTCGCGAAGCTCTCTGACCTGTTTGCGCTGGATGTCAGGGGCGTTCTGTACCGACTTGCGCGTTCCACTCGGGACCGACCTCGAGACGTACAGGATGAACCTCGCCTGGTAGTGCCCAAGACTCTGTATGTTGACTTGTTGCACTACGCTCACGAGGACTTCCAAGGTGGGCACCAAGGCATCACGCGCACACACGAACGACTCCGGACCGAATTCTACTGGCCCGGTGTGTACGCCAATGTCGAGCGTTTTGTGAAGGAGTGTGTCGACTGTGCAAGCAGAAAGGGGCGACCTCCCAATCCTGGACCGTCGCCTGGTAACATCGAGCCTCGACGCCCATTTGAAGTGGTGTCTATGGATTTCGTGACGCACATGCCCAAGTCAGCACGGGGAAACACTTTCCTGTTGTTGTTCCAAGATTCTTTCTCGGGCTACGTGATGTGCAAACCTATGCCGTCTACGACGGCGCAAGATGTGGCTGAAGCGCAGTCTTTCGGAGTTTCGGTGCGTCATCGATGATCAGACGCGATCAGGACCCTCGCTTCATGAGCGAGGTGTTCACCAGTTTCCGGGAGCTGTTGGGTAGCCGTCAACGGGCGACCCTGGCCTATCGCCCTCAGGCGAACGGCCAACAGGAGCGGTCCGTCCAGACCGTCATTCGGAGCGTCCGCGCCTACATTGCCGAAGCAGACCAGTCTGACTGGGACGACCATGCAGAACGCCTGATGTTCGCACTGAACACCTCTTTCGACGCGACCAGACTTGATACACCATTCTATTTGGTACACGGTTGGGACGCACAGGGAACGGTGTCGGCGATGCTAGGACCGAAGCCATCCAGTGTGCCTGAGCGTACAGCGTACGAGCGGCGCCGGAAGTTCCAGCGCGACACTACAGCTACGCGATCGCATGTGCCGGAGATCTCCAGAGGCAGGCGAAACGGGCACGATCTGGGGAGCAAACACGAAAGTGGAAGGAGGTCTCAGGAGCTCTCTGAGCGGTTGAAGACCGGATTCGAGAAGGGAGATTCGGTATGGCTTTGCATCCCCAAGGTCCAGACAGGATTGAGTCGCAAGTTGGCTCATATGTGGCACGGGCCGTTCAGGATTGACGAGGTTCATGACGACTTCCGCGTGAAGCTCAAGGTGGGGGACACAGGATACCGCGTCAACCCGTGGGTACACATCAGCCGTCTCAAGCCTCGAGCGCTGTTCCCGAAACGACCTACTGCGGAGCTCGAACTGAATGACGATGACGATTTCGATGCAGCGTTGCTTCCCGAGGACAGTTGGGAGCCGGACGAACAGAACGATGAGTATGAAGTGGAAAAGATTATGGACCTCCGGTGGACCAAGCGCACACGCACGTCTAAGCGAACTCGTGAGTACCAAGTCAAGTGGATAGGATACGATGATCCGGAGTGGTTGCCGGTAACCCAGCTCAACTGTGGCGCACTCCTGTATGAATTCAACCAGAGTGCCCGCGCTAAAGCCCGGTTCCAGTCTATGCAGGCTGGTGGTGACCATCCCAGTGCCTAGCGTACCGGATGACTCGACCGATCTTGACCGCTGATGTGTGAACCGACTGAACCTGAATGTGATTTTCGATTGTGGATGTAACGACGACGCGTGGAGATGGTGAGTGAGACTGAAGTGTTAGCAGACAGGACGAACAAGTGATTGTGAAGTGAACCAGAGTGAACAGACCGAATCCGGAGTGGACGGACCGAATCTGAAACAAACAGACCGAGTAAGTGACAAGGAAACGGAAGGCAAGTGATGAACGTGAAGTGTGGATTTATGCAGTTAGCAGAAGACGACACCGAATGCGCGACTAGTTTTGGTGCTCGATGGAGACCCAGTTGCCACGCAGTTCATCCGGAGTCAGAATCATCTTGCGAATCTCCGGAGGACGTTCAGCGATCAGGTCGTTGGTGGACCATTCGGTCCACTGGATGCGGGCAGGTTCCGCGCGATCCAGAATCGCCAATTGTTCCGTCATCGTGTACGACTCGAGGCTTGTCTCCGACCGGTCGAACAGGATCCAGCGGCAGAGCTTGGCGGGGTACACCCAAATGCCCGGTTCGTGCAGGGTAGTCTTGGGTGCTCCAGATGTTCTCAGCTTGACGAGCAACTTGTTGTAGTCCTTGAGAGCCGCATCATGGAGTTTCTTGCGCACCGCTTGTGCCCTGACAGCCTCCACGCTGCTTGCGTCGAGCGTGACCCAGTGACCGGCGTGCCAGAAAGTCAGCGCGTTATCCTTCATGTACCCCACGATCTCGGACAGAACCTCGAGAGTGCTATCCGGTAGCGCACTGCGCTTGTGGAATAACAGATGCACGACACGCCGACGAAACATGTGCTCACCAGGGTTGGTGTCCAGAACGATCTCATACTCGTCCGGGCGGAACCGCGCCTTCAGCGCTTTCGTGCCACCGTTGTGATTAGGTGCGTAATCGGGAAAACCGGGAGACTGATCGACAGCGTTGACCGTACTGGGCGCGAACGTAGTCAGGATCCCCTTGTGGCGCCAAGATGTGACGCCCAGATCTGGCTTCTCGATCACCGTCAACTCCTCTGGTGTGAGGTCCTCCATATCCTTGCGGGCCGGGGGCGACTTCTTGCGGTCGCCGCTCGGTCGGACTTTCCTCCTTTTCTTGGATGGGGGCGCGCTGGATACCGAGTCCGACTGTGACGACATCGAGCTGGTACGACGCTTGGACCTGCGGAGCGGTGACACCGGATCTTGAGTAGCAGACGAATCTCGCGACACCACTGGTAGCGCACGCAGCTCATCCTCTATGGCCGCGGCTCGAGCAATCTTGGCTTTCTCTTCCGCATTGGGTTCCCACTCAGGGTCACGGCTCTCGCTGTCGCCCTGTCATCCTGAGTGTAGTCGATCAGGTCCGGCCAGTACTCCGGTGTCTCGTCGTTATCGGCCCACCGATCCAGTATCGCCTCTGCACGAAGGTAGTACATCTCCGGCACGTACGTCGTCCAGTATGTGGAGTCCAAGCGATTCCAGAACATCATGCGCGCCAGCATGCAGGACAGCTCGAACGGGAAGAACATCTCGTGCGCCATAACGTCCGTGTCCAGCAGCTTCATGGCGGCGTAGTACGTCAACCCGGTGCGCATGACCAACTGGACGTCGGTGCGGAGTTTGCGCCACACGATCGGGAGGTTGGCCAAGGAGGCACACGCGGTCTTCTCGTCGATCAGGTACTCTTTGCCGACCGGACGAGCGGAGTCGCTGGACGCATCCCATGCAAGTGGACGCCATTGTACCTGGTCTGGCACCTCGTGTTGACACTTGGCCGCACCAGATGATGACCGCGCAGAAGCTTGTTCCTTTGGTTTGGACCAGTGAGATCCAGGATGGAGACGCGCCTACCGCTTGGTTTGGTGCCTCCACTCGCCCCGGTTCGCCCTCCGGTCCGGACTTATCGCCGCCGTCTTTCTCTTCGGTGTCGTCTTCGTGACGAAAGGTGAACGGACCAGGTTCGGCAAACATGTCGTCAGCCGAAGTGACGTTAATCAGCGTCTGCCAGTCGGGCGGCGGAGACGTACCGAGCTTGTAGTGCTTGAACAGCTCCTCCAGACGACGCCAGTTCCCGGTCACCTTGGTCTGGTTGCGGTTCAGAGAGTTCATCATTCGGTCCACATTGAAGGCGTGAGATGCGAGCGACTCGACACACTCTACTCGTTGGACGTACCGAGCTTGGCCTCTAGTGCTGAGATCTGGTCCCGCAGAGACTGCTTTTCGGTCTCGTGCTCGGCCATCAATTTCCGGGAGTCCGCCCGGTAACGTTCTGTGGTTCTCTCCTTCTCCCGTTGGAGGTGGTCCGTGATGACTTGCCACTGCCCGACCAGCTGACCCAGCGCGACCTGGAGCTTCGTGTTCTCTTTCTGCGTGGCGAACAGCATGTCAGCCGTGCCGGATCCCTGCTTCTCAACCTGGTGCCGCATGGATCGATACTTGACGAGCATGCGCCGCATGATGGTGGTCATACCGAATACTCGCGCAGCCAAGTCACGACACCCATAGACGGACAGAATTGAAGCCATCTCGCGACGCGCGGAGAGAGAATTGAGCTGGGTTTCCAACTCAGTGGGGTTGGGCGAATTGTCGAGAGGCGGAGGAAGAACTCGTTGACGTCTTCGCGCTCGCCGACCAGCTCATTCAGTTCGGCCAAGTTCGTAGCGGTGAGCCCCTCAATGGACGTTAACACTTCCAGTCCGCCATACCCTTCGCTCAGTTCCTTCCACTGAGCGAACACTCCCACTCCGCTTCGCTAGGCTTAGCCGCTTGGACTCTCGGCTCAGCGCCGACTCGGGTCGGGCGAGGCGTGTGTTCCTCACTCTGCGATCCCCTTGGCGGTTCTTTTGATCACGGCTACGCTGTGGGCCCAGACTCGCGTCGGCCACACCAGCTGCTGTCGATGCCGAAGGTTTTTAGAGGTGTTCCCAGACGAAACTCGCTCCCCACTTGGCGAGTCCCAGTCCGCACGTGTCCACAGCCCGAAATGCCCCGGGTTTTCCTTAATGAACACAACACCACACACAATATAGCCTCCACTTCCTCTCTTAGGTTCCGGCTCAGAACCACAACACCTCTTCTTTCCCGGTCGGCCTGGGTCTGGGCCGAGATCGCCTTTATTTTTCTGAGCCTGGGCGAGGCTCATACCAGCTTCTCCTTTCTTCTCTTCGAGTCAAGCAACGGCCCGGTCTGGGGTTAGTGACTCGGTTTGAGCCTAGCCCGAATCCAAGGCACTCACACACACCCTGGAACTACCCGCGCACCAGGTCCACAATGAGCCGATACTAATAATCACACAATGCACCGGGGCATGCCAATGTCCCCAAGCACACAATACAATTACCCTGCCTAAACCTTAGAATGGATCACCTTCCACCCGAAAATATGAAATACACCCGAAGATGTAACAGTAATATGAAATAACCGTACTGCCGTCGCACCCGTCGCACCGAAGCACTCTGACAACGTTGATATGTTAGCTTGAATATGTGTGGATGATCACCAAGACACCTTCTGGCCAAAGACCTCCACCACTTGCGTCCTTCGGGGCAAAACGAACTCTGTTTAAATGTTTACACATGCACAAACTAGGACTCACTAAGTGGGGGCGCGATATCCCCCTGGGTACACACTGACTGGGTGCGCGAAGAGCGTCGGCTGTATGCTTACCGGGCTCCCTTGAAGATCCGCCTGAAATCTTTGGTTTTGGTCAGTGCGGTGGCTTGACGTCGCGGGCGTCATCTTGGAGCCGCTGGAGGCCGTTGAGATCCGCTAGAAGTGTCCGCGATTTTGGGCAGTCGCACCCAATGGTTCATGGCTGATTCACCGGATGAGTGTGCTCGCCGGTACCACCAACTTCGCCGTCAGTACCACTGTCTGGACTTAAGTCCAGCGACTCTTCACCCGGCACTTCAACTGGACTCCGACAACTCCGCTCAGGTCCATGCCACTCCGCTCAGGTCTGCAACACTCCGCTCAGCTTCTCGACTTGGGCAAAGACTCCAGCCACATCGTCCGAGGCTGGGCTCGGACTCGGACCCTGCGTCTCTCCGCTCAGCTCGTCGACCTAGGTGAGGGCGTCATGATCACGGCGGACACTAGACTCGAGCTCAGCACGATCTCGCTTGGACGCCTGCTCCGCGACTCAGCTCGACACCTTGAGCAACGGCTCCACAACCACCGGGGAGGTCGAACCCGAACTCCGTCCGGCTCCGCTCAGCTCCCCGACTTGAGCGGGTCTCCGGTCATCGCACTCGAGGTTCAGCTCAGGTTCCACACAGCTTCGCTCGGTTCCATGGACTCAACTCAGACTTGGGATGCCTAATGCCAGGCATCTCGGGTCTCGGGTGAACATCGCTTAAGCCTGGGGTCCGAGCGGAGCTCCGCCCAGACCTCGGGCTCAGCCTCCTCCGTCGCACGGCTCGTGTTCGACAGTTGGTGGTCCAGATCCATCGCGGCCATGACGTACTTGAAGTCGGCTTGATTGATACGGGTCAGCATCCTTGATTGATACGGGTCAGCTGGACATGGGTTCGGTGGCGAAATCCACCGAGCCTTTTCACAAGTCCACAAACATGCTGTGGAAACCGTTCAGCTCACGTTGGAACAGTTCCTTCTGCTCCGGCGACAGTTTAGACGCCGAAAAATCGGCCTCCATAGCCTCAGCTTTGTCTGGCGGGATGTCAGGCTTCGTAGCCTTCACCTTCTCACCGACGTCCACTTCACGCGCTTCCGACACTGATGCTGCACGCTCCCCCAGGGGCTCGCCACTTTTTGCAGGCACCGTTCCTTTCGGACTGACCGTTTGCGGCTCTGCTCCCTTCGAATCGACCGTTGGCGGCTCGAAAGCCGACTCCGGAATCACGGAAGTGCACGCAATGACCGTTCCTTTTCTGATCCAGTATTCATCCGTAGACGCGTTGCAGACTTCGACGATGACCTGGCCTTCCTCGACCGTGCACAGCGACCTTGCCACACACGGTGTAGGAGGCAGGCCCAGAGACCCTTCGACCAGAACGGTCGCCTTGTCGACGACGGCACCCACAACGCGAGTCATCACGAGAGCTTGGCCACGGGGCGGCAACCGCACCGACGTCGCCATCGTGGTCATGTACGACTCCTGCACATGGTGAAGCCTAGCGCCAACACTTCGCCCGTACTCTCCAGAGTCAACGTCCGTTCCGACACGTCGATCACAGCACCGAACGCTCCTAGGGCATCAACACCCAGGATCGCATCGACGTGGAGACGGTCAGCGACCAACAAACTCATAGAGACTTCGACCGTTCCGAGACGGAGAGAAAGAGTAATCCAACCACAGATCCGCAGCTTGTGCCCTGAGGAACTCCTCACCAGCCCTTCGTACGGTTCCAGCGGCTCGGATGACCGCCCTAAACGCTTCAGCACGCGTCGATCTACGAGACTTAGAGTAGCGCCCGTATCTGCTAGCATTTGAGACGGTAAGCAGCCAACATAACCGCTCGAGAGAGCCTCAAAGTTGCCAACAGCATACACCACCCGACGTCCGTCCTCAACAGCGCGATACACGTTACACTCATCTCCATCTTCACCACAGAGTCCAAATCCGTTAGGCAGGTTGACCGTGACAACTTCCGCGAGACCGGTCCTTGGCAACGGTGTCCGAGCAGGACGCTCGCATCGTACCACCTCAACGTAATGAGAAATGTCCTCTTCACGCTCGGGGTAGAACTCCACGTTCCCCAGTACTTCAGCATACGGCTTGTACAACGACGAAAAGTCGAAGCAACCCTCCTTCTCAGTCTGCCGGCGACAGCGGCGCCTAGCACTAGGCGTCCTTGACCGTCCCGTACGGTCCCACGGTTTCGCCCACACTTGACCAGCGTTTTCCTCAAAGTACGACTTAATCCACGGTTTCAACCGTTCCCACCAATCTCCGTTCAGGCTATACTGCTCCACAACACGGTTGGCGTGCTCGCGTAGCCGTTCCCAATCGGGATCAGGCACCTTGTCACGCAGGGGGGGGACATCCACCGTTCCTCCTTCACCGTTCAGAACTTCTACAGGACCGTTGTCTCGACCTTCACAGTCCCTCGCCTCTTTCAGCAAACGGAACACAGCCTGGCGTGCGATCGCTCTCTTGGTCTTCGGATCGGCGCGTTGCACTCCACTTAGAACAGGAATTCCTTCTTCCACTAAGACCGTTCCTCCCGGATCATCAGGAGGACGCAAGGCGTTCTCGCACACGAAAGGCTCGACGACCGTGTTAACCACGCTTGTGACCGTTTCATCCTCAGAGTCCGGCCGTTCGGAGGAGACATCAGATCTGCGGGTGTCGTCACCGACGCCTGACCGCTCCGAGGTCTTCTCCACCGTTCCACTTGACGCAGCTTGCTCACCATAGACGACGCTCGCCACCGGAGTCCGGAAGTCTCAATTCGCACGCTTGGCTTCCTCCGACTTCTCCAGCATATCACCGTACTAATCTTGCCAGTACTCAGGCGTTCCAAAGGAGTCGGAGGCTGCTTGGCGCGTCCGCTCCAAGACGTCCAGAGAGATACCCAAGAAGCGAGCCAGCTCCTCCGCGGACGGTTCGGTCTGGCCTCAGCGTTTTGCTTGACACGCTTCAGCAACTCGACCTCGTCCAGCGGATACAACCGGTCCTCGAGCTCCTTGGCGTACTCTTCCGGCTCGGCGGCGACATCCGTTCCAGCAAGAACAGGCGTCTCCTGCCCGGGTTCACAGTCTTCCATAGCATCCAGTTCTTCGTCCGTAAACAAACGGTCGTACCCGAGGTTTCCATGGCCCCAACCGTGTCAGTCGCAACCGCCTTGGCCTCGACCGTACCGTTCACCTTCTCGTCCTCAGCTGGCACGGTCTCTTTATCCGTCCATGCTGCGAACAGGCTGTCCGATACGTCGTACTCTTCGTCTTCCCACACGTCCAAGGGCGTCACCACTGCAACCGGCGACGCCACTTCGACTACCGCACTTAGCACTTCGTGCGTCTCCGCAAGAGACTCCGACACGGTGCAATCCTCGGACAGCTCCGTGACCGTTGCCCCTTCACCGTTCCCACCCACATCACACCGTTCTGGACTCACCGCGACCAGATCTTCGTACAATCACCTCGACTTCTTTGCCTTCGACATCCGCTACCAGTCCTTCTCCTTCTTCATCCGTCCCCACGATCTTGAATCCGACCTTCTTTTTCTTGTTTTTCTTCTCAACACATGAAGCTCCACGCATGGCAGACACCGGTTCGGGCTGCCCCCTCGATGCATTCACACAAACATCAACGGTGGTCACCATTCCGCCTTCAGCTTCACGGTCGGGGTCACCACCACTCGAGCCATTTACTAGACAAGAGGAATGAGTGACTCTCTCCTCCCCTTCCTCCCGCCCCCGTCATTGATTCGAAGCGGTTTGCGCAGACCTGGCCCTCAGATTCTGGGCCGCACCACGGAGTGCCATGATGCCGGGACACGCGCCGATCAGGTGACTTTCCTCCTCGTAGAACGCGCACTTGGTAACGCCACGACCACCGTTCCGGCCGACCGTTCCAGTGCCGCGTTGGTAGTTGCTGGGTCCCGACTCGCATTCCACTGCGATATGACCGTGCACGCCACAGTTGTGGCACGTCATGGACTGGCGGCGACAGGTTTCTCGCGAGTGACCCACGTAGCCACACTGTCCACACACAGGCGCTCCTTCTTGCGTTCGACTGTCAGCTCCCATACGGATTCCTCGGACCGGTCGACCGTTCCCACGAGGTCCCTGACCGTTCATTCCAGCGCCAGGACTCGAAGTAGTGGCCGACAGCCGACACATTGGTCATGCGGTTCCGTGGCGAGCGCGGAGGCTGCCAGCAGTTCTGCATCATCTGCTGCTGCCACTGCTGCTGCTGCCACTGCTGCTGCTGCCACTGCTGCTGCTGTGTCATGAACATCGTCTTCTTCTCCGCCAGCGCACCCACCGCCTCCATCGGATCGTTCGCGGGCGAGGCATCGCTCCCGCTCGACTTCTTCTTCTCGAGCCGTTTTGGGCTATTTTTAGTAGAAATGTTGGTTGTGCACGAGTAGTTCGACGTGGTTTGCACGATGGGGCGCATTGGAAAAGGTAGGTAGTAGGTTGGGATACATGAGGCAAAGGTCAGAATACAGACTTTGGGCATACAAAGTTGAAGTTCCGGCGATGGCGCGTGATTTTTCACGTTTTTGCTGGTTTTGCAGCGCGGGGCGAGTGGTGCATCTGTATGAGCGTTGGGAAACTAGTGGCGTACATAGTAGTAGATGGGGCAAGTGTGGTAGTATACATTTTGTAAGTGTAAGTTGGAGGCGACAGTGTTTGCAAGCGAAATATCGTGCATGGAGCCGTTTTGGGCGATTTTTAGTAGAAATGTTGGTTGTGCACGAGTAGTTCGACGTGGTTTGCACGATGGGGCGCATTGG
>JAIKVH010000597.1:0-12053 GCA_024679275.1 Phytophthora niederhauseri
ATACGTTACTCGCATCGACGATGGAGAACATACTGAAGCAGTTGGTCGAGATAAATGAGCGGCTTGCGCGTCTGGAAGACACCAAGTCATCGGCAACAGCCCTCATTGCAGATGATAGCCCAACTTCGCCCGCTGCCCCAGCTCCGCCACCTGCTCCAGCTACTGCCTCTACGCTGGCAGGCTGCACGCTCAACTGGTACATACACCAAATATGGGAATCTGTGAAAGGTAAGAAGGAACAAAACAAGCGGGCCGACGCAAAAGCTGCAGTGAATATCATGCTTGTACTGTACCAGACTCCTTGCACAATCTCGAAGCCGCCGCATCGGTCCAACGACGACGCGTACCAGACTTGGAAGCACGACCTCTGGGAGCTGGCGCTCCTGCTGGATCGCACTGCCAACGAGCGTCTTAGCAGCTTCGACGGCAAGAAGCCGACCACCAAAGCTTCGTCGCTCCGTAAGCGCTGGCGAGCATTGCGATCATCGCATCCAGAGGCGTACAAAGCACTCGGTGCACAGTATCTTGCGTTGAAGGCGAGCGGCTGCATCTCCGACGAGTACACACCTGCAACGCATCAGTGGACGGCCAACGATCTAGCGTAGCGCTTCGCCTATACAATCCATACCATGCATAGCAGAAACAAACCACATACAAATACATACAAGTTAAACCAAGCAAGATGCTGGAGGCCGGGATCGAACCGGCGACCTGGAAGCGAGACTTCCTGCTCTTCCGCTGAGCTACACCAGCGATAGTGAAGGAGGGAAAGTAGCGGTCGTACCTCAATCGAACCGGTCATTACCTTGGAGGCGCACCCGTCTCCGTCGTCGCGATGACCGCTGCTGCTGCGTGCCACCTGCTGCTGCGTGCCATCGAATCGGCGCTCTCTAGCCTCTCCTTCTGCTGCTGCTGCGTCTGCTTATCCCTGTGATGCTCTGCCTGGCATAGTTGCACTGCATCGCGTCGAACCGCCGAGCGCAGCTCCGCGCGCACCCACTCCTTCTCGACCGCTTCATCTCCTTCAATGTCCTCTGCCTCTTCCCACCTCCTCGCTCATCGTTCGGCACAACCGCGCCACCAGTCCTCGTAGGCCGCACAATACTCTTGAGGCGCGTCCGTCTCCACCTGATGCTCGGGCAGGCGTAGCTCCCGTGTCTGCATCTGCTGACCCTCGTCACCCTTCGTGCGCTACTTCATCGCTGGCCCGCCACAGCGTGTCCTGACACAGCCGCACAGCGTCGTTCAGCGCCTTAAGATACCTGTGCGACCTCTTGCAGCATCCGTTGCCTCCTTTTGTGCGTGCGGTCGCATTTCTCCTCTTCGCCTCAGTCATGACAACGCCTCCTTCTTGCTCTGCGCGTTCATCGTGACCGCGTAGCCGTGCTATCATCGCACTGCAAACAGCACACAACACAATACACAATACACAACACACCATACACCATACACAATACACAATACACAACACACCATACACCATACACAATACACAATACACAACACACCATACACCATACACAATACACAATACACAACACACCATACACCATACACAATACACAATACACAACACACCATACCCACACCGCTGCTCACTCCATGCCGACCGCATTCTTGCCTCCGTCGAACTGCTGCTGTGTCGCTGTCCGCCGTGCTGCCGCGCGTGCTCCGAGTCCGCCGCGCCGCTGTCCACCGTGCTGCCGCGCGCGCTCCGAGTCCGCCGCGCCGCTGTCCACCGTGCCTCCGCCTGTCCGTCGTGCTGTGCGCGCCGCGCCGTGTGCTGCCTCGAAGAACGCTGCCTCGAAGAACGCCGAATGAGGGAGAACAAGTGGAGAGGATTTTACATATTTCATATAAGTACGAATTTGAGCCCTTTACACTCCCGTCCGGAATGAATAAGTGGACGTTGATTGGAACGAGGTTTTTTATGTGGCGCGAGTGTGGCTCTATTTCCGGTTTGACAGGATTCCGTCGTCCGCGCATGAACTTGTAACTTACTGTAAATGCGGAAGATCGACGCGATCGGTTGAGGTGTTTGTTTACTGTACCTCGAACACGCTGTGGCCTCGCGCTGCGGTGGTCGACCGACGCAGCGAGGGCCGTTGACACCAGTAGAAAATGTCGGGCCATGCCAGTGCTTGTAAAGAAACGACGGGCGAATAGGGCGGCCCCGCTTCGTCACAGCGCGTGCGTGACACGCCCCATGTGCGCGCGCCGCCGCCGCCAAGGAAGGGCCAGGCTCCAGTCGATCCGCGCCACCCCCTTCATGGGCGCCCCAAGCAGCTCCGCCTCACGAGCCATTCCTCAATTCTCCGTCGAAGCCGCCGTGGGGACACTCAGTGCACTCAGCTCCGAGCCAAGCCAAGCCCAAGATGGAGCGCGAGCCCACGTTCATGGAGAACGTGCTGCGCACCAAGCCGCTGAGCGTCATCCACGCGGAGGAGACGGCCGAGCAGCTTCCGCGCCACCTCGGCCTCTTCGACCTTCTGTGCATCGGTGTGGGGAGCACGGTGGGCAGCGGTATCTTCTCCACGGCGGGCGAGATCATCAGCAGCACGGCGGGCCCGGCGGCGTTCATCAGCTGGATCATCGCCGGAGTCGTGTGCTGCATCAACGCGCTCGCGTTCATGGAGCTGGTGACGCGGATCCCGTCGTCCGGAAGCACCTACGCCTACTCGTTCCACGCGCTCGGCGAGCTCCCGGCCGTGATCGCGGCGTGGCTGCTCACGCTTGAGTACGGCATCTCTGGATCCGGCGTGGCTCGCAGCTGGGCCACCAAGGTGCAGGAGTGGCTCGTGGAGGAGCACCCGGAGCACACGTACCAGTGGCTCAACGAGGACTACACGAACCTGCTGGGCGCTGTGCTGATGGCTGCCTGTGTGGGAGTTCTCCTCGTGGGGCTGCGCTTCGGCAAGTGGTTCGTTAACACCATCACGACCATCAAGGTGGTCGTCGTGCTCTTCATCATTGCTGCTGGCTTCTACTTCACGGACTCGAGCAACTTGTCCCCGTTCGTGCCGCCGCGCCAGGATGTGGATGGCACGATGGCGTTCGGCGTGCAGGGAATCATCACGGGCGCGTCGTCCGCTTTCTTCGGATACGCCGGCTTCGACGAAGTGTGCTGCCTTGCGGCTGAGGCCAGGAACCCGAAGAAGATTATGCCGCTCGCTGTCATCGGCGTGGTCACCGGCACCATGTTCTTGTCGGCCTTTGCGTCGTTGGCGCTGTCAGGCATGATCCCGTACCTGGAAGCCGCTAGCTTCGGGTCTGGCTTCGACTACCAGGGCCAGAACTGGGCTGCGCAGATCGTGCGTGCCGGTGAGACCTGCACGATGCCCGTTGTGGTGCTCGTGTGCTTCCTCGCGCAGCCGCGTCTTAACTACGCGCTGTCGTGCGATGGTTTGATGCCTCGCATCTTCTCCAAGGTCGACGAACACGGCAACCTATTCGCCAACACGCTCATCTCGGGCGCGTTCTTCACGGCTGTGGCCTTCGTTGTGCCGTTCGACACGCTCTGGGATATCGTGAGCTTCGGAATGCTGCTCTCGTTCAACATGTCGATGGCGTCGCTGCTCATGGTGCGTATGCGCGAGGAATCTCCCAAGCTGGCGCCCAGGCTCATCGGTGTCATGGTGGGCTCTGCATGCTTAGCTGCCTTCCTGTACCAGATCGGCTACTCGAACGAGGGTCACACTTGGTGTCTCGTTCTGAGCATCATCTTCCTGGTGGTTTCGATCGCCTCGTGCTTCGTGATGCACTTCAAGTGCCCGCAGGTTGTGCAGAATGGCGACAACTTCACAGCACCATTTGTGCCGTTCCTCCCCACCGTTGCGGTGCTGGCTAACTTCTATCTGGCCGCTCAACTCAGCTACACCGGCATCTACACAAGCTTCGGGTGGCTGGGCGCTAGTGTCATCTTCTACTTCTGCTACGGCTACAAGCACTCCGCTGGTCGGACCGGCTGGAGTGCGCTCATGAGCCTGCCGCGCGAGTCTTCACTGCGTTCGCCTATGATCTCGCCCGACAAGAAGCAGCTCCAGGACTAGACCTTTAAAGCATACCCATACCGTATTTTAGATCTCATACTACAGAGAGATCTCATAATTCAGAGCGGAGAGATAGTGCATTTGTGACATAATGTGGCCATTTTTGGCAAGAAAGATCCAAAAATACGCACAAAAAGGGTGAAATGGTGCAAAGACAAAATACAACAATACAACTTCAAGAATATGGTGTATGAAGTATGAGATCTCAAATACGGTACACGCACCAGTCGCGCACGCTAACGTTTGACGTCGTCCGTCTGGGCCGTGCCGAAGCATTTCCACCAATTTCCCACCATCTTTGTCTTGTTCTTCGAGGATGGACAAACGGTCCTTGCGACGCGAGAGCCCATTTGTTGCCCTCAGCGGCGCCCCGGTTGATGGAGAAGCACGAGCGGAAGCTGGTAGAAGTAGCGCTGGCGCGCGAAGGCGGAGACCCTCGAGCAGACAATGCCCACCTCTGAGTCAATGATCCAGCAGGAAAATGCAGCGTTGCGCGCCAAGTCCACGACGTCACGGAGCTGCTGGCGGCGTTCAATCTCTCGGTGCTGCACGACGCGCGCTTGGAAGCTGTAGGAGACCGTGTCTTCCAACGGTGACGTTGCGCCTGAACGACAACTACATGTACTGCAGGTCTACCGCATGGAGCTTCAACTGGGGCTGCAAGCTCTTGATGAATTGCTGGACAACAAAGGGACCGAGTAGGTCAGCGTACTGGGCAGATGCGGAAAGGCTGGTGGAACTCCCACAGATCGAGTATCGAGGTCCAAGTCAGCGCTCTACAATAGCGCGTTAAAATGCTGGAGCGGGAGATGAACGAATTGCAGCCGCATCATGAGCTCCTCTCGGGGTCTCGGAAACACCGGCGTGGTTGAGCTGTTTGACAGGTGACGGTGACGGCGACGAGGACAGCTCAAGTTGAGGAAGAGAAGTTTCTGCATCTCCCATCGGCGGCGCCACGCGTGAGCTTGATGCACAGGGCGGAAGTCGACCGCCTCATGGAGCAGGAAGAGCAAACGAGCGTCGAAGAGGAGTGCGGAGGACCCGCCGGAATGTTTCGCGAGCTACTGGAGCAGATCGTCAACTTGAGAACGCGCTGGCAGCGGAGTCGGCTAAGAACGCGGTGCTGCAGCACCAGCTTCTCCACTTCCACCAAATGGCACGTACTCTGCTAGAATTCGACGCAGGTAGCGGAAGTGGTAGAGTTCTCGCTGCATGTACCAGGTAGTTGACCACCATCCACGCATAATGCAACCGAAAGAATGACCAACCCGAGCAAGCTGTTGCACTGTCAGACTGAGAGGCTCGCTCTGTGTCACAGAGCGAGCCTCTCAGTCTGTGAACGAGATCCGGAACCGATCAAGGATGCGACACCGGCACCGCCCAAACGCACAACTCTTCCAATCGGCCAAACGGATGAGCGGTGCACAGATGCGGCAGCAACGTGAAGCATGACCACGGAATCCTAGCCCATGAAGACCTTGGCAGCATTTTTCGAACTGCATTTTGCCTCGAGAACGAAGGGGAAACATCGGTCGTACGGTAGTTGCTGGGGTTCAGCAGCAAAAGGCATGAAGCACATAATGGCAATCTTCTAGCAGTGTTGGATGTGATCCCTATAGTCCAAGGATGGAGTTCGGCTACCACTCGATGTGGTTGAAAAGTATCGCTTTGAATCTTGGCTAAGTTATCGATAGGATCTCCTTGTTCGTCTACGGAGGCGTTCGTCTACAGATCATAGCTATGACTGCACAGCTGAGCATCTCCATTATGAAATCGCTCTGCTATCGAAATGGGCAAAGCCTCCCAGCTGATCGGCAGCTTGCCGCATTTTCACACTGAGTAAGGTGCGGAAATCAATCACCTCGTGTGATAAGTCCTCGATATATTCCATCCAGCGAGCTCATTTTGAGTGACTCACCACCACTGCCGAGTCTCAAGCGAGCATCTCCATCGGCGCATCCCTCCAAATTACCACTCGAAAGTCCTTTTCCGGTGCATTGCCAGCCACCGTCCCGCATCACCACTACATGGTGCATACACGAAATCCACAACATGCTACGAACCAATAGAACTGGTGCGCGCTTTATTCATTAGCGGCGTTGCTCTGGGGAGTTGGGGAGCGAGCCGAGGACAGCGTTGTTATCGCGACTACTTAAGTACAGCAAATGCGCGGCGGCACGTGACGCGGGGGGCAGCAGCAGCTCATCGGCTCACCCGCTCTCTGCATTTTCTCTTGGCGAGCAGCTTGCGACCAAAGAAACGACTTGTCCACATCGGGAGCCAATCGGTGCAACATGCTCCGCGCGACTGGCCCGACTTTGAAGGGCAACCTTCATGCTCAACATGGGGCGTCTCACCCTTCACCACGGCCCGCGGTCTCGCTCTGTAAAGACAAGTGTATTGCTTGATCGTGCACTCACGAGCTGTTGTCAAAAAGACGGACCAAGGTCCGTTGGCTGGTTTAGCGACTGGTGCGTCGCGGTCGACGGTGTCCGTCAACTCTCCTGTCATTCTTCGTTTTGCCTCGGAGGCGCCGTGTCTGCCGCCTCGCCACCACCAGAACAAGCCTCGCAGCAGCTCTCTCGGTGCCCCCCAATCGGCCTGTTCAAGTCACCACGGCCCGCGGTCTCGCTCTGTAAAGACAAGTGTACAGTATTGCTTGATCGTGCACTCACGAGCTGTTGTCAAAAAGACGGACCAAGGTCCGTTGGCTGGTTTAGCGACTGGTGCGTCGCGGTCGACGGTGTCCGTCAACTCTCCTGTCATTCTTCGTTTTGCTCGGAGGCGCCGTGTCTGCCGCCTCGCCACCACCAGAACAAGCCTCGCAGCAGCTCTCTCGGTGCCCCCCAATCGGCCTGTTCAAGTTCTACAGTATTCACCATGGAGCACCAACCGACGTTCATGGAGAACTTGCTCCGCACCAAGCCGCTGCGTGTCATCAAAGCTGAGGAAGCGGCCGAGGAACTCCCCCGCCAAATGGGATTGTTCGACCTACTTTGCATCGGTATCTCCGCGTCTGTGGGCAGCGGCATCTTCTCCACGACTGGCGAGATCATCTCGGGCACCGCGGGGCCTGCGGCGTTCGTCAGCTGGCTCATTGCTGGTGTCGTGTGCAGCATCAACGCTCTCGCGTACATGGAGATGGTGACTCAAGTGCCGTCGTCGGGCAGTACCTACGCCTACTCGTTCTACGCTCTCGGAGAGCTGCCGGCCGTGATCGCAGCGTGGCTGGTCTCACTTGAGTACGGTGTGTCGGGTTCCGGTGTCGCTCGCAGTTGGGCTACCAAGGTGCAAGAGTGGCTGGAAGAGGAACACCCGACGCACTCGTACCAGTGGCTGAACGAAGACTACACCAACCTGCTGGGCGCGGTTCTCATGGCGCTGTGCGTGGCGGTGCTGCTTATGGGCATTCGCTTCAGCAAATGGTTCATCAACGTGTTCACGACCATCAAGGTGTTCGTGGTGCTCTTCATCATCGTCGCGGGTTTCGCCTACATCGACGCTGACAACCTCTCGCCCTTCGTGCCTGAGCGCCAGAGCGTCGACGGATCTATGGCATTCGGCGTGCAGGGAATCATCACGGGAGCGTCGTCCGCCTTCTTCGGATACGTTGGTTTCGACGAGGTTTGCTGTCTGGCCGCCGAGGCCAAGAACCCCAAGAAGATCATGCCACTCGCTGTCATCGGAACCGTGTTTGGCATCATGTTCCTTTCGTCGTTCGCGTCGCTGGCGCTGTCGGGTCTGGTCCCGTACCGCCAAGCCGAGAGCTTTGGCGCTGGTTTCGACTACGCGGGCCAAAACTGGGCGGCGCAGATCGTCCGTGCTGGTGAGACGTGCACCATGCCGCTGGTGGTGCTGGTGAGCTTCCTGGCGCAGCCGCGTTTGAACTACGCGCTGTCGTGCGACGGTCTGATGCCCCGTATCTTCGCCAAGGTCGACGAGAAGGGCAACCTGTTCGAGAACACCCTTATCACGGGCGTTGTGTTCACGGTCGTCGCGTTCCTCGTGCCTTTCGACACGCTTTGGGATGTCGTCAGCTTCGGCATCCTGCTGTCGTTCAACATGACCAACTCGTCGCTGCTCATGGTCCGCATGCGTCGCCAGTCGCCTACCCTGGCGCCCAAGCTCATCGGTGGTATGGTTGGATCCGCGTGGTTGGCTGCCTTCTTCTACCAGATCGGCTACTCGAACGAGGGTCATGTTTGGTGCCTCGTTCTGGGCATTATCTTCCTCGTGTCCACGGTGGTTGTGACTATTGTCATGTACTTCAAGTGCCCTCAGGACCACCCGGGCGCCGACAGCTTTTCCTCGCCGCTTGTGCCGTTCATCCCCATGATTTCGGTGCTCGCCAACTTCTACCTGGCCGCGCAGATTAACTACACCGGCATCTACGCGAGTATTGCGTGGTTAGCGGCCAGCGTCATCTTCTACTTCAGCTATGGCTACAAGCACTCCGCCGGTCGCACTGGATGGAGCTCGTTGCTGAGTCTTCCCCGCGAGTCCTCGCTGCGTTCGCCCATGATCTCGGCCGCTACCGACAAGAAGCAGCTCCAGGAGTAGAACAGTAGAAAAAAGTTTGTTAATCGTACAAGTATATCAGTAGAATTTCTGCACTTTTGATGGAGTATATCCCTGAATGGAAACGTGGCGTCTCTATTTACGTTTAACTAGAAACTATAGAGTCAGGACTCTATAGTTTCTAGTTAAACGGACTCTAGTCCTGGGTCCTGGTTCCGAATCGAATAATGGTCTTGGAACCCCTTTTCGCTACTGCTGGTCTTCATTTCGTTCTCCAAACTTGCGGCAAAGAGTTGCGGAATATATGCACTGCGTCGGAGTGCCCTGCCACTTGGCGTGATTTTACCACATCTTTTACAGCTTTTCATGGTTCCTTCGCAAGTATTCCAGTACATGTACCCGAAACTGGCGAGTATTGTGAGTACTGGGAGGCGCCTTGGACTCCAAGTTGGAGTGAAGTCGAACTGTCGATAATAATGTGCGTTGTGTCAACTGATTTGCTGCCGGCTCCATCTTGTGCTTCATCCACTTGTACCTGAACAAGACTACTTTTTGGTGGGCTACCCAACCCACCCTCCTTGCCGTTCGCAAAGATTCCAGTCATCAATACTTGTTGTAGCTTCAGCGAGAAAAACTGCTGGTATCAATGGTACCGTACGAGAAGCTATATGCGGTAAGTAGTGCAGTACGCTCTTCACGATGAAGATGCGGAAGCCAACCTTCCCGTACTTATTTCGCCCGCGAGCAGTCCCACAACATGTGCTCGATAGTCTCTGGCTGATGCTGACACATTCCTGAATGAAAACCGAGTGACTCTTTCTGCAACAAACCATGCAACAGTAGTGACGAGAAAATGCGTGGCATTATGCTTATTCGGGCTCCGTTGCCGAAGCCTGCAATGCCATTTGAGCTTGTGCAGCCTCCGCCGCTGTGCGGAGCTCAGCGTAAAGATCCATATTGGCCTCGTGACTGGGTTTCAGCAGTTCAAGTACGCGCTCCACAAGCTTTTGCGTGACAACTGGGGGTACGTCTGGCGAAGCCGCGACGTGACGGTGGAGAACGCTCATCAAGGTGACGCAGTTGGCGACAAGTTGCATCGTCTCGGGCAGAACTCTTCCTAGGTGAATGTCGTTAGCTGGAACGTTTAAGCTCGACAGCGCTTTGTCTTCGTTGACGACTTGCAACGCCGACTCAGCGACTACGCTAGTGGCTTTTTGCTGACTCGCAGTCAAGAAATCGATCGCCCAGCGCGTTTAAGCTCGACAGCGCTTTGTCTTCGTTGACGACTTGCAATGCCGACTCAGCGACTACGCTAGTGGCTTTTTGCTGACTCGCAGTCAAGAAATCGATCGCCCAGCGCATCTGATCCTCTGTCAGCGTCGCGGTCGGCGCCACGTTAGAATAGCCACTCCAACCTTGCCCCTCTGAAGAAAACGCTGGCCCCATCAGAGAACTTCTACCATCGACCGGCTCGTTCGAGGAGAAAGACTGGAGGCTTAATAGCGCAGCCTTCAGGTGTGCATTCGTGGCATCCAGATTTGCAGCGAGCCACGAGTGCTGTTTCTGCATCTGATCCTTATCACGTGAGTTGGCCCATGCGAGATCCTTCACGGCTGCAGATGAAAATGCCGTAGGTGTTGTCCACAGACTCGACTTCATGGCGTTCTTCTCGTGCAGCTGCGTCTGCTGTTTGGCGACACGTCCGTTCAAGGCAGCCATCGCTGCGATAATCTTCTCCTTGCGGTGCAGTAGAGTTTTTACGGCGAGGACAACACGGATTTTCTCTTCGCGGAACCGATCGCCAACTGAGCCAGTCGCTTTTGGTGCAGCACGCGGTGGGCCAATCCCACGAGGAACACTCTCACGTCGAAGCAGAGTCGTTGCAGCTAGTTTCGGTTCTGCACTGCTAGTTTCATCGTTTCCTGCCCACGGGGGAAAGTCCAATACCATTACGTTGTCCAAGCCGCATGTGACTGCTTCCAGTCGTGAAATGTTACCACAGTAAAACACTTGACAGGTGTCTTCAGTCGCGCGAAAAGCAGCCACAGTAGCCAGCCGAAAGCGTCGTTCAGCCTCCACCCAGACTGTCACAATGGCAAATGCACACACTTAGCACCATATAGGACCAGTAATATGTAAGACACAACGAGCTCACCTATCACTGCAACTCCAGCTCGTAGTGGAATTGCGCACCGATACGGCCACGTTCTATCAGATGGCTTCAGCCACACAAGCACCGTTAGTACTCGACCCGCCAAGTCTCCCATCGGCAGCTCGCCTTACCAGTTGCGCAGGGTCCAGTCGACGTTTAACCGCTCGGTAAGACTCAAGTTTATCCTTCTCCTGGGCGAAAAACAAGCGGCTAAGACGCCTCGGTCGCCCCATAGAAGCTCGCACCGACGACCAAATCGGCCTTGCCGCCGTTGTAATCTAAGCGTCGCACAGACCAAGTTAGCACGTCAACCACAAACGAATATATATACGCTTGTTCCGTTCATCGCGTACCTTTCCGAGCCCCATGCCACTCAGACACTCGATGAACTCGTTATGTCTAAAGAAGTCCACGTCCACGTACGAGTAGAACCAGTGGGTCCAGGGCAGGTCAAACCTCGCGCCCTGCACCTTCCCAAGTCCCGAGTCGTCCCCCAGTTCTCGAGGCAGCCACGCCCTCGATCGCGTGGGCGTGAAGTTCTTCCTGCCCCTCTGTTTCGTAGTGTCCCCCGCCGTCCTCTGATCCTCCACCTGCACGTCTCCTTCTGCTCTAATCCTCAGCGTCGCCAATTGGTCCGTGGCCAGGAGTTTATCGAGCCGCCGCTTCTTCCTGCTCCTGGCCGCCGGCTCGTCCTGCTGCTGCTCCTGTTGCTCCTGTTGCTCCTGCTTGACGTCCGCCATCTCGACGTCTCCGTCTGCGTCCTGGCCTTTTAGACCCTGTGGCGATCTCTCATTGGCCGAATCTCTCTGCTGCTGCAGCTCGTCCTGCATCTCGTAGTGGTCCATCATAATGGCGCAGAAGCCCTCGACCGACGCCTCGGGCAGCGACAAGTAGCCGCGGTGCATCTCGAACAGCGCGCGCACCATGGCCCCCGAGCGCAGCGGCAGGCGCTCCTCCAGCTTCTCCCACTGCCTCCCGTGCGCCTTGAGCAGGATGTAGAACGTGCGCAGCTCCTTGAGCGACCAGCGAGGCCCCAGGACGCGCTCCGCCTGCAGCATCTCTGGCAGTCCGCAGTGCGGTGGAATTGAAAATGAAGTATTTTTTTTAGCCAATCAGAGGGTAGTTGATAGTTGAGAGGATCGGGTTGCGAGATGAGGGGGCTCCATGTTGAAGTCGGTGTTTTCTGGATCATTCGTCGTCTTAGTCGTCGTCTTACAGTTAATTTGCTGAGACGACCGCAAATTGCTTTTACTGTTTCCGATGCTGCTATCAGCAGCGAAGGTGCAATGGGTTTTACAGAAAAAATGTATTTCAGCCCCCCCCCCCCCCCCCCC